>JBBPBX010025789.1:12161-38610 GCA_038048925.1 Garcialebias charrua
TTTAAACTACATTTGTAGACGCATGAGTATAGAAGATTTAGTCATTAAACAATAATTTGGTTAGTGACAATCTGCACTGTGAGCCAATGTAGTATTGATTAACTTTTATTTAACCAGGCAAATCCCATTTAGATAGCAGGTTTTGGACCATTACATGTTCTGGGAGAACTGGTCAAAGCTTGTGCCTAGTGGACAGTGTTGGTACTGCATCTTCAGCAGTTTTACCTTTTTTTTCTTTCTTTTTTTGTAAATTCAATTCAGTTTATTTGTATAGTGTCAAGTCAAAACAGAAGTCATCTCAGGGCACTGAACAGAAACATTCATATATAAAAATAATAATTTAACTTTATTTATCTGAGGAGCAGACATTGCAGAACTCTCATCTTGAGCAAGCATGAAGGCAACAGTGGAAAGGAAAAACTCCCACATTAGGAAGAAACATTTAGCAGAACCAGGCTCAGGACAAGCAGCTATCTGCTTTGACCGGCTGGGTTTGAGAGGAACAGGAAGGAGGAACAGATACACAATGGCAGGTCAAGAATCACATGTTAAGATAGAAATAATATCAAATGAAAACTATTCAATTTAAAAAATTAATTTAAGGAAATGAGGTCAATTTGTCCTCCAGTAGTCTCAGCCTATAGCAGCATAACAAGCCAACCCTAACTTTAGGAGTCATCAAAAAGGAAAGTCTTAAAACTGGACAATGTGTCAGCCTCACGGACAGAAACTGGAAGTATTGTAATATTGTATCATTTTTTGCTTTGTATAGTCTTTAAACGTAATATCGGTAAAGTTAGAAACATCTTATCTAAAAATCATGCAAAAAAACTGGTTCACGAATTTGTCACGTCTAGACTGGACTATTGCAATGGATTATTATCTGGGTGTCCAAGTACTTCTTTAAAACATCTTTTATACAATAAAAAAATAAATTGTATATGCAATATGAGAATAGCATGCTTTAGTGTTGAATTCCTAAACCGGTTTGTTTTAAATGCTTAAACCTGACCCGAATGAAAGAGGGAGTGACCAGTAAATATAAATTAATTAATTAATAAATTGTCCCTGTTTTTAATATGAAATGAATAAATTATACAATATACAATATACCAGTAAATATCACCCCTGATGAGCGTGTGAAGTGGTTCATATGCTTGCATGAATTTATTGCATTTTCCGTGCTGAAAATGAAAACCCTTGAAGGAAAGTGTGATGTTTTGTAGCATTCTGTCTCATGGCAGATCTTCTCGTTGTGATTATCGGCTGATATAAAATACAGCAGCAGCAGAACTTTTGGTTCATGGCTTCACATTTTGTACCTTTTACAGTGTAATCTGTTCATCTGCTTTCAGAGATTTTATTTATTTGTCTGTTTATTTTTGGTTGCCAGCCTTTAACCTCTTCTTTTCCCTAAGGTATCCGTGTTTGCTTTGGAGAAGAAGGGGGGGAAATGTAGGGGGGAGCTGGTGTGAACTAACTCTGTGCACAACTTTTCAAAGGCTCACCTTGTTGCATCCAAAACTGCATCAGAGCCAAACTTCAGAAAGTGACATTCAGTCCTAAATCTATCTTCACTGCTGCTTTTAAAAAACAATTACTCATGACCTAAGTGTGCTACATAAACTATTTGCAGTCTCCAAGTGCATTTTAATTATCATGTCACCTCTTGGCTCATCAGCATCTAATTATTTTTGGTAAAGATGAGTTGCATGTACTCAAATATGGATCTTTTTAGCCACCGTGTGTGTCTTGGTTCCACATGGACCATTCCTTTTTTTTTGGTGTTGAGTCATCCCAGTGTCAGGTACTTCCTCAGGCGGAGTGTGGGAGTTCATTACCCTCCTCTGGAAAATGATAGAACTGCAGGCCCCATCAAATCCCAGAAAAATGAAAGGACAGCTGCAGTGAATTATTACCACTAAAACCAGCTGGGCAGACCAGAAGCTTTTCATGAGATGACTCAAAAGCTGGAATTCATAAAGATTTGCTGGTTTTTGCAACATTGTTTTATATTAAGCAACATAAAACAATGGTGTGAAGCCTTTTATTGCATCAGTTTGTTCAGTATTTTGAAACCAGTGGAGACATTTCCATAATTTAGGGCTTTGAATGTAACATTTCTTATCACCTCCGAAAAAGGGCAATGACTCACATTAAATAAAACAAGAGTTCTAAGTTGGATTTTTTTTAAATGTGACAGAAAATGTGTTTTACTTGAAACATGATTAATCCAGACATCTGCATATTTGCTTTTATGCACTATATTGTCATTTATGACAGATCTTTATTTTAGATATATGTGTTCTCTCTGTGATAATCAGCTACAAATATATTAACGAAGTTCTTTTGGGCCAATTCTCTCCCTTTATTAGACCATTTCTGACAGTTTGCTGCTATCTAGTGGTGACACATACAGTATAAGACTTTACTTATCCATGATTAATGGTCCAGTTTCCAGTTGCAACATCAAAATAAACATTTCTTGGAGTTCTGTTTTAATTTAATTAAAAATAGAAAAATAAAGAATCTGAGAAAAGCACTAACAGGATATGAGGATGTATTTTTAAAAAGGACGTCGTGTTTCTGCAAATCTCCTTAAGTCTGGTCCAGAGGGATATTTTAAGGAATGATCCAAGGTTTATGAGTAAACTGTACTGATTAAAAGTTAAATTACTGGCATGAACTGAAATATTCCTGATATAAAGCTTGAATTAAAAGAAAAAAGAATATTATGCATAAATGTGTTTTTATATGGAGATTTTTGGTTTCTTTTGAGCAATTAAACAGAAAAGAAACGTATCTAAAAATAAAAGAAAAATCAACTGGATTTGAATACTTCCATAATGATGTGATGTAAAAAGACAGATGATTTTATTTTTTAATCTAAAAATGCATTTCTAAAGTCAAATTTACTAAACAATTTGAGCAAAATAGGAGCTGAATAGTGAACCGATCAAATGAGACAAAACAAAGGGCTAACACTAGAAACTATGATGGATGTCCATCCATCCATCCATTTTCTTCCGCTTATCCGGGGTCGGGTCGCGGGGGTAGCAGCCTAAGTAGGGAGGCCCAGACTTCCCTCTCCCCAGCCACTTGGAGCAGCTCCTCTGGGGGAATCCCAAGGCGTTCCCAGGCCAGCCGAGAAACATAGTCCCTCCAGCGTATCCTGGGTCTTCCTCTGGGTCTCCTCCCGGTGGGACATGCCCGGAACACCTCACCAGGGAGGCGTCCAGGAGGCATCCTAACCAGATGCCCGAGCCACCTCAACTGGCTCCTCTCGATGTGGAGAAGCAGCGGCTCTACTCCGAGTCCCTCCCGGATGACTGAGCTTCTCACCCTATCTCTAAGGGAGAGTCCAGCCACCCTGCGGAGAAAACTCATTTCAGCCGCTTGTATCCGAGATCTTGTTCTTTCGGTCATAACCCAAAGCTCATGACCATAGATGAGGGTGGGAACGTAGATCGATCGGTAAATTGAGAGCTTTGCCTTTTGACTCAGCTCTCTCTTCACCACGACAGACCGGTACAGCGCCCGCTTCACTGCGGACGCTGCACCTATCCGCCTATCGATCTCACGCTCCAGTTTTCCCTCATTCGTGAACAAGATCCCGAGATACTTAAACTCCTCCACTTGGGGCAGGACCTCCTCCCCGACCCGGAGAGGGCACGCTACCCTTTTCCGGCTTAAGTATGATGGATGTAAACTACTAAAAACAAGTTGGGGGTGCTGATGATTTAATATGATGATTTAATATGAATCAAGGTGTGGAGGGATTATTCTACAGGACTTTGCTGGTGAAAACAAACGTGGAAAGATAAGAATTCAGAAAAAAAGACAAAACATTAATTTATCCATCAAAACAAGTCAGCTTACTCTGGATACATGCTCTTTTTGGTTCATGCTGCTTTCCAGATGTAAATTCTTCATATTTATGGTTTCTGGTAGCCGAGCACCTGTATATAAAAAAAATAAAAATAAAAAAAGGCAAAATAAACTTACTTTTTTTTTTAGTGTTTAGCCACATCCTGAATGATCAAGTGTCTGACTTTGTCTTATAAACTGTTAAAACTGTTAAAACTGCATTTCACGCGCTCTCGAGCCCGATGGATGCTTTTATTCCTTCTCCCGTCCCCCTCTTGCTTTTGCTCTCCATCCATTGTGTAACGGAGCTTCTATTTACACATCTTCCGAATCGTAAACTACTGTCATGGATCTAGTCAGCTGGACTTTTAACGCAATCGATAAAAATTTTTATCAACAAAGCGACAAGGTCCTGGAGAACCCTCATGCCCAGCTGAAATGCACGCAGCAGGATACGTCATGGATCCATGAGGGGATTGGAAGCTGATGTGCCTTTCCGTATTGTCTCAGGAAGATGCCAAAGATGTTTATATAATTGGAATCATGATAGCAGGGTTTCTGCTTTTTGGCATCATCGGACACCTATATTATTGGCTATTAAAGAAGACAGCGGCATCAGTTTTGGTCATGGCAAAGCTGCCAACCTTATGTGAAGGTTTGGTTGTGCTTCGAGTCCTCAAAATCAGCTGATTTACGAGCTAAACCGTAAGATGGAAGCGATTTGTGAAAATCGCAGGCCACTTTCGGCTTCTGGGACTCGCCAGCATGTTGGGGATGACCTTGGAGGGAGCTAATAAGCACGGAGCAGTGGAATGCCCACAAAACTGGCCATTTTGGATTAAAAGTAATAGCAGAACTCAAGGATGATGAGAAATAACAGTCTGCCTGAAAAATCAACTGTAGTTTGGCCTCAAAGCAGGCCGACTTATAAAATTTCTCCTGGGATATGTGTAAACTCTGCTCTATCGCAACGCTTATCAGAGCTGTACCAGCTGACACCAACATCTTATCAGGACTATGGTGCTATCTGAAAGTGCTTCATGAACAAATCTCGCCATCTTGTCATCAAATGTAATGTGTCTATAATGCACTTGCTAGGAGAGGTTTTTTTTATGTCTTAAATCGTGTCCTGATAAGGATAAGATATGAAGAGATCTTTTTTGTAATGCCACTATCCTATCCTCGTGGCCTTTTCCCCTTTTCCGTCTAAAAGAATAAGGGGCTACGCTCTTAGGAGCAGCAGCAATGTGCACTCCACCCATCTTTCGGACAACTGCACGAACATAATCTCACTGTACTTCAGTGCAATGATAATAAAGCTTATTCTGATTCTAACACCAAAAAAAGCTAAATATCAGTTGATATTGCTAGCATATTTTATCTAGAGTTGGACAGGTTTTGTTGTTACAATTAGCAAGTTATATTTGTTATATCTGTGAACAACCTGGCTGTTTTTAAAATGTCTTCGTATGAAAAAAATACAAACTTGCACTTGTATTATTTTTAGTTAAATGCAGAATAATCAGTATGTATTTGTTTTGTTTAGAATAGAGTAACATTTTTCATCTTTGTAGTACTGGATTAGAAATGGTTATCCTGGATGAATAACAAGTACGCCCTTAATTTAGGAGACTTTATTTTGTTCTATTGTCTTTTTTTTTGGTTTCCACTTGTATAGTTTTCACTCACCACTGGTGCTTTTTTCTCAGACAGAGACTGAAACACAGAATGAACTGGACTATAACTACCCACCAGAGGACTTGTACGAAGAGGAGAAAGTCGAAGAGGAGGAGGAAGAAGCAGCAGCAGAAGAGCATGTAGAGGAGGAGGAAGAAGTAGTAGAGCATGTAGAAGAGGAGGAAGAGGAGGTGCCACTAAAACCCCATCTTGTCCCACAGGGTTCTGGGGGCTCTAGTGTTCTCATGGGCCCAGAAACACAAAAAGGTCTGAAAAAGCACTAAAACTTTGATCTGTACATGTAAAATCAGAATGTTACTTGATAAAAAAGTGCAGTTTGAGGGAGGGTCTTGCCCTTCTTTTAGCTTGTGGAGTTGTGAAAGCAGCTTTAGTACCAAAAACACCACGTGTCTTCTAAACCCATCTTTAATAAGCATGCCATCCATTTACCAGAGAGTGGTTAAATGTGTTGTGTTCATTGTGTCTGCCCTAACCTGATCATCAATATCCCAAACCTGATTAATGATCTGTTTCAGTCTCTTCTATCTGTTTATCACTACCTCATCTTGTCTCTAACAAGAGGTGGAGCTGCGTCGGATGTCTGTTGATACTCTTCATGTCTCCGGGGATTTTGGAGGTTCTGTGGGATCAGGAGCCTCAGGCGCTTCAGGAGCCTCAGAAGCTTCGGGAGCCTCAGGCGCTTCAGGAGACTCAGAAGCTTCAGGAGCCTCGGGAGCTTCAGGAGCTTCAGGAGACTCAAGAGCTTCAGGAGACTCAGGAGCTTCAGGAGCCTCGGGAGCTTCAGGAGACTCGGGATTTTCTGGGGCATCAGGAGCTTCCGGTGCCTCTGGGTCTGAAAGCTCAGGAGACATACTGGTTTCTGGAGCCTCTGGGAGCTCAGGTGATATTATCCTGGTGTCCGGAGCCTCAGAAGAGCTGATTAGTTCTGGTGGATCCGGGGAATTCTTGTTATCTGGAGATATCCTGATATCCGGGGACTTCCCAGGATCTGGCTATACCATCGGATCAGGATCTGGAGATATAATTGTCTCAGGATCTGGAGATATAATTGTCTCAGGATCTGGAGATATATTTGGTTCAGGATCTGGAGATACCACCGAATCGGGCATTTCTGGATTTTCTGGAGATGCTACGTCTGGAGAATATGGGATTGTCACTGAACTCCCCATTGGCTCTGGTGGATCTGGCGACCAGTCCGGTTCTGGGATTTCTGGGGATCTTTTGATCTCAGGGAGCTCTGGAATCTCTGGGGTTTCTGGAGACCTGACCGAGTCTGGTCAATCAGGGATAACGTTAATATCTGGAGGTTAGTACCGCAACAAAGCTTTTAGAAAAGCTTGAGATCTTTTTTCTGTCAATAACTTAATTGTGTGATTTTTGTCTTAAATTCCATTTAACTTAAAATGTGGTTAAATGTTGATAATCATGTGTGCTACATAATGTTGTATTTGTTTTTTCATGATTCTAACATCCTGTCTCATCTAAAATGTGTGATTGTCTTAACCTTTCACCTCCTAACACCAATCCTCGGCTCTAACAAGAGGACGAGCTGACCCTCGATCCTGAAACTCATCCCCAAGAAGTATCGGGTGTTTCTGAGGAGATCTCTGGAGCTTCGGGGACCTCTGGGGCTTCAGAGGATATTGACACCTCTGGAGGTTTAGAGGTTTCTGGAACCTCTGGGACTTCCGGTGTCTCTAGTTCTGGAGACATTGATGTCCCTGAAGTAGTAACTCTTCTCCCTGAACCTGATGAAGGTCAGTATTGATATTGGACGTTTCTTGCACATTAAAGGCAGGGCACACAATAAGTTGTGAAGTTAATTCAGTTGCACTATTTCCCCTCCATTGACTTCAAAGTGTCTGCTTATGGTTCAGAAATGTGCATAAAGAAACGGACTCGAGAAATATAAAATGGCATCTTGAGTGAGGTGTAGATGACAAGAATTTGTACAGGTGCTGGTCATAAAATTAGAATATCATGAAAAAGTTTTATTTCAGAAATTCCATTCAAAAAGTGAGAAGTTAGAAATGTTGGCCAACTAAAAATTAGGAACATGAGAAGTATGAGCAATACTTAGTTGGGGCTCCTTTTGCCTGGATTACTGCAGCAATGCGGCGTGGCATGGAGTCGATCAGTCTGTGGCACTGCTCAGGTGTTATGAGAGCCCAGGTTGCTCTGATAGTGGCCTTCAGCTCTTCTGAATTGTTGGGTCTGGTGTATTGCATCTTCCTTTTCAAAATATCCCATAGATTTTCTATGGGGTTAAGGTCAGGTGAGTTTGCTGGCCAATTAAGAACAGGTATCCCATGGTCCTTAAACCAGGTACTGGTAGCTTTAGCACTGTGTGCAGGTGTCAAGTCCTGTTGGAAAATGAAATCTGCATCTCCATAAAGTTTGTCAGCAGCAAGAAGCATGAAGTGCTGTAAAACTTCCTGGTAGATGGTTGTGTTGACCTTGGACCTCAGAAAACACAGCGGACCAACACCAGCAGATGGCACCCCAAACCATCACTGACTGTGGAAACTTGACATTGGACCTCAAACAACATGGATTCTATTCCTCTCCTCTCTTCCTGCAGACTCTGGGACCTTGATTTTCAAAGGAAATACAAAATTTACTTTCATCAGAGAACATAACTTTGGACCACTCAGCAGCAGTCCAGTCCTTTTTGTCTTTAGCCCTGGTGAGACACTTCTGATGCTGTCTCTTGTTCAAGAGTGGCTTGACACACGGAATGCGAAAGCTGAAACCCATGTCTTGCACATGTCTTTGCGTGGTGGTTTTTGAAGCACTGACTCCAGGTGCAGTCCACTCTTTGTGAATCTCCCCCAAATTTTGGAATGGATTTTGTTTCACCATCGTCTCCAGGATGTGGTTATCCCTATTGCTTGTACACTTTTTTCTACCACATCTTTTCCTTCCCTTCATCTCTCTATTAATGTGCTTGGACACAGAGCTCTGTGAACAGCCAGCCTCTTTAGCCGTGACCTTTTGTGTCTTCCCCTCCTTGTGCAAGGTGTCATCGTATTTTGGACAACTGTCAAGTCAGCAGACTTCCCCATGATTGTGTAGCCTACAGAACTAGACTGAGAACAATTTAAAGGCCTTTACAAGTGCGTTGATTTACAAAGTAATTAGCTGATTAGAGTGTGGCACCATGTGTCTTCAATAATGAACCTTTTCAAAATGTTCTAATTTTCTGAGATACTGAATTTGGGGTTTTCATTAGTTGTCAGTTAAAATACTCAACATTAAAATAAATAAACATTTGAAATATATCAGTCTGTACCGGTAATGAAAATAATATACAAGTTTCACGGTATGAATGGAATTACTGAAATAAATAAACTTTTTCATGATATTCTAATTTTATGACCAGCACCTGTGTATCACTCTCTATTGAGTGAATTGTTTTCCACTTCTTCAGTGGAAGATGAGCTCAAACAGATTAAAACTGGACTGTTGATACCTGTACATGGCTTGGTCCTATTTAAATTAATGACGGTGCCGACTTTACTTGGTCTGCCATCTGCATTTAAAGTCAGGCACTGAACTTTGCCATTGGTGTATGTCATAAAAAGAATTAACTGGCAAAATAGTGATGAGAAAGTAGAAGTCTGAAATGATATGACAAGCATGAAACTAAGATAAAAAGTGTGTAGATAAAAATTGTGATTTTTTTTTATGTCCATCTCATACCAAATATGTTGTGAACTTAAGTCCAACATGAAGGCCACAGAAACCTCTTGTTCACTGTACTGTACTTTGTTAAAATATCATGTTTTCTCTAACCCTACCACATATTGTGTTAACACCATCAAGTCATTTTCCTTTAACCTATTTTCATAAATGCAAAAACCTAATATGGTTAACAGTGGGCTGCTGACAGCCAGACTTCCTGTCCTGTGTCCATGTCGGTCTAACCTCTTTAACACCTAATCTTGTCTCTAACAAGAGGAGGAGCTGCTTCCAACCCCAACACAACCCCCTCAGGAGGGGAAAACCAGTATAGAGGAGACAGTGAGCTCTGGTGAGCCAGAGGAGCCTGATGAGGAAGTGGTTGACGCAAAAGGTCAGTACTGAGCAGTCACCGGTTCAGTGTGATTTAAATAAAAATCCAGTTCTCTTTGAAAAGCTAGAATCCTGCATTCAAAGTTCTATTTTTGTATTTAATTTTTGCAAAACGCAAGACACTGCGTGGATAGAACACAGGACCTGTGAGATCAAGGTGATAAAAGACCATCCAATGAAAAAATTAACCCAAGCCAACGAGGTCAAGGAAAAGTAAGGTTTAACTGAGTAAAGTGTTTACAGTATTGGAGTTAGGAGTCTTATTAAAAGCACAATGTTAAAATAGTTTCTGTTTTTGTTGTGCTCGTTTTAAACTGCAATTTCAACTAACGGTTTTTGACTGATACGGACCACATCTCCAGTTGCTCTCGACCAATCTGACAGCCTGCAGACCCTCGGAAAAAAGATGTACTGTACTGACAAAAATAAATGAATCAGATGTGAACAAGGTCAACAGGAGAGAGATTTGTTTCTGTAGGAAAAAAGATCGAAAGCAGACAGGAAACAAAGATAAACGCACAAAATGACCGGAAGGGATAGAAAACAAAATGAAATGGGAAAGACAAGGCAGCTGGGTTAAGTTGTGAAGTATAATTTAAATGCAATATGAATACTTATTGCATCAACGGACACCAGAATGGAACTGGGACATTGCAAGCTGTAAGTGAAGTATGTGTGACAGATTCTGAGTACCGGTAGCTTTGTTTTGGTCAGGATGTATCTGGTTCACTTAATTTCTCTTTTACATGCCATTAGTGCAGTTGTAGTCTCATTTTCCATCTTTTGATGATTATATATTAGCTGTTAAATTTCAATTAAATTCAACTAAATGTATTTATGTAGCGCCAAGTCACAACAGAAGTCATGAAAAGAAACATTTACATACAAGCCCAAAACCAGAAAAGTTGGCACGTTGTGGAAATCGCAAATAAAAACAGAATACAATGACTTGCAAATCTTTTTCAACCTATATTCAATTGAACACACTGCAAAGACCACATACTTAACGTTCGAACTGGTAAACTTTGTTATTTTTTGCAATTATTAGCTCATTTGGAATTTGATGCCTGCAACATGTTTCAAAAAAGCTGGCACAAGTGACAAAGAAGACAGAGAAATTTGAGGAATGCTCATCAAACACTTATTTGGAATATCCCACAGGTGAACATGCAAATTGGGAACAGGTGGGTGCCATGATTGGGTATAAAAGCAGCTTCCTTGACATGCTCAGTCATCCACATAGAAGGATGGGGCGAGGGTCACCACTCTGTGAACAAATGCGTGGGCAAATTGTCGAACAGTTCAAGAACAACTTTTCTCAACGAGCTATTGCAAGGAATTTAGGAATTTCACCATCTACGGTCCGTAATATCATCAAAAGGTTCAGAGAATCTGGAGAAATCACTACACGTAAGGGGCAAGGCCGAAAACCAACATTGAATGCCCGTGACCTTCGATCCCTCAGGCGGTACTGCATCAAAAACCGACATCAGTGTGTAAAAGATATCACCACATGGGCTCAGGAATACTTCAGAAAACCACTGTCAGTAACTACAGTTCGTCGCTACATCTGTAAGTGCAAGTTAAAGCTCTACTATGCAAAGCAAAAGCCATTCATCAACAAGATCCAGAAACGCCGCCGGCTTTGCTGGGCCCGAGCTCATCTGAGATGGACTGATGCAAAGTGGAAAAGTGTTCTGTGGTCTGATGAGTCCACATTTCAAATTGTCTTTGGAAACTGTGGACGTCGTGTCTTACGGACCAAAGAGGAAAAGAACCATCAGGACTGTTATAGGCGCAAAGTTCAAAAGCCAGCATCTGTGATGGTATGGGGGTGCATTAGTGCCCAAGGCATGGGTAACTTACACATCTGTGAAGGCACCATTAATGCTGAAAGGTACATACAGGTTTTGGAGCAACATATGCTGCCATCCAAGCGACGTCTTTTTCATGGACGCCCCAGCTTATTTCAGCAAGACAATGCCAAGCCACATTCTGCACGTGTTACAACAGCGTGGCTTCGTAGCAAAAGAGTGCGGGTCCTCCCCTGGCCTGCCTGCAGTCCAGACCTGTCCCCCATTGAAAATGTGTGGCGCATTATGAAACGTAAAATACGACAACGGAGACCCCGGACTGTTGAACAACTTAAGCTGTACATCAAGCAAGAATGGGGAAGAATTCCACCTGAAAAGCTTCAAAAATTGGTCTCCTCAGTTCCCAAACGTTTACTGAGTGTTGTTAAAAGGAAAGGCGATGTAACACAGTGGTAAATATGTCCCTGTGCCAACTTTTTTGCAATGTGTTGCTGCCATTGAATTCTAAGTTAATGGTTATTTGCAAAACAAAATAAAGTTTCTCCGTTCGAACATTAAATATATTGTCTTTGCATTCTATTCAGTTGAATATGGGTTGAAAAAGATTTGCAAGTCATTGTATTCTGTTTTTATTTGCGATTTGCACAACGTGCCAACTTTTCTGGTTTTGGGCTTGTACATAAATAAAACTATTAGTAAAGTTGTCAAAGAAAACCAGCAGATAGCGTCACTTCGTTGCAGTCTCCCATACTAAGCAGGCACATTGACAACAGTGGAAAGGAAAAACTCCCTTTTAACAAGAAGAAACCTCCAACAAATTTCCAGTACAGGCAGTGAGGCAGCCTTATGCTGCATCCAGACCGAACAGCGTTTCAACTTCCAAAAAGCTCGTCACGCACGCAAGTGGACGCACTTGGTGTCCAGACTTGAACGCGAAACTGCGGCGGGGTGTGTGGGAGGAGCTTATCGGTATACCGCGTCCTCTCACTGCACTCCGCCAGGCGAGGAGCTTTTTATTTCTGTCTCTGTGGAGCAGACTTGACTGGTCGTGAAGGACTTGTCGCGAACACACAGCTACAATGAGTTTCTCTTCCATAGTACACGACCTCGCGGGTCTTTTCTGTGTCCCACAAACAATACGTCACATAGTTGCGCAATACCCCCGCCCCCTCGTTTCCGCGTCACATAGGGACTCTCCCCCTCTCTTCTCCCCCCGACTCTCCCTGATCAACCAATCAGGGAGAGTTGAACGGCGTTTGAAAGTTTGAACGGCGAAATCTTCAGCATGGTCAAGGCGCGCTTTGGAGGCTGACGCGGGTTCACGTGCACGGAAAAACGCTTTCCAGCACGCTCAACACGCACGTGACGTGACGCCCGACGCGGCTGGAAGCGCGTCCCCCATTGACTTTGAATGTAAGCTGGACGCTCCTGCCGTTGAAACGCTGTTAGGTCTGAATGCACCATTAGTCTCCGAGGAACATTGAGACACATTAATAAACTCCTTGTGTTCTGCCCTTTACTTATTTTGTAACTGACTACTCTTTGGTTTTCCTCTTGTCTGCGTGCTCTAGGCATGCCTGTTTGCTTGCTGTGCACTTGCCTCGGTGGTTCGGTCTACTGCGACGACTTGAAGCTGGACGGCGTTCCACCTCTGCCAAAAGACACCACTCACTTCTACGCCCGCTACAACAAAATCACAAAGATCAACAAGTCCGACTTCACCAACCTGAGTGCGTTTCCCGTCCCAACGAATATGCAGCGAAAACGCACACGTCTGTATCTCAGAAAGCTGTTTTTCTTCCAGGCAAACTGAAGAGGATCGACCTGACCGCCAACGAGATCGCGTCCGTCGACGACAGAGCGTTCATGGGTCTACCTGAGCTGGAGGAGCTGATCGTCAGAGAAAACCACATTCGCCAGCTGCCAGCTCTCCCAGAGAGCATGACGCTGATTGACGCCAGCCACAACGACATTGACTCAAAGGGTATTCATAAAGAGGCCTTCAAAGTACGTACACTTCTTCAGGAACACCAGAACTTCTTTTGAACTGGGTGTTTGCTTCATTATTACCAAAAAGAGGCATAAAAATTAAATAACTGTGTGTTTGAGTCTGTGTTTTCCATTTTTCCACACAGGACATGACTGCGCTGTTGTACTTGTACCTAACGGACAACAACATCGACTACGTCCCATTGCCTTTACCAGACAGCCTACGATCTTTACATCTACAGGTAAACCCCCTTTAGATTCATACCTTATCACTTACTTCCCTCTATACACTCCAGGATTAAAGTTATTTTCATATTTTTATGCTTTTGCCGAATACTCTCCATCTATTGTTGCAGCGGAACAACATTCAGATGATGCACGAAGACACCTTCTGCAACCTGAATGACTTTAACTACATCAGGAACGCACTGGAGGACATCCGTCTGGATGGCAACCCCATCAACCTCAGCAAGACTCCGCAGGCGTACATCTGCCTGCCCCGTATACCCATCGGGAATCTGATTTAACCAACACAGACTTACTCGTATTTGTACATACTGACACACAGACTTCAAATGGGCTCACTACTCACACCAGATATCCACGTTGCTACATAAATCTGTGTGTAAACTCTGGTTTTATTACCAACTAAACACCACAATTACAGCCAAGATCCTGACAGCCATGCACATATGCACTGCTCTACCTTCTGCCTGATCTTCAGACAATTTGTCTCGAACGCAGCATCACACGTTGATATATATAAAAAGCAGACACACGAGAGATCCCTCAAACTGCTCCGCAACTTGACGAGAAGTTCTCCATGTTCAGTCTTTTTACAACTCACATCTGAGAACCAACTGGTGACGCATTGTTTAAATACGTTGTAAAAAACAAAAGATTAAAGACTAATCTAAAACTTCTGACAATGTACACTAGAATAAATCTATTGAAGCTGGAGCTTTATGAAAGGTCAAATGAATATCCAATACAATAAAAGATGCATTTAAACAACTGCTGGTTGTACAGTTTGTACTGTAATATAAAAATATACATATTCTGATGTTTTTCAATGTCGTGCTTTTATCATGTACAATAGCCAACACCAAAAAGTCTAGTGCTGATCAATTCAAATCTACCGTTGGATTAGGGACAGGAGGTTGTTTTTGGTTGTGGATGGGGTTAAGAACAATCCTAAGAGCTTGCTGTTGTGTAATCTGAATGGAATAAAAATAAATAAAAGTCCTGAAGACCTCTAGAGAAGACTCAATGTTTTTATTGAGAACTTTGGGGGTGTTGATTTCTGTATATGGATAAGGATTAATTAGAAATATATATTTTAAAATACATTTTTGACCAAGTGTAAAGGTGAAGTAAACTGGAGTTGTGCCACGTTCATTAAACGTTTTCTACAAGTTTTTCAAACAAACAAAGAAATCTCTCTTTTCTGTCTACAGCATCGGAGTCCATCACCTTGTCGTCTTCTTCTGTGGTCTTCTCAGTCCTTTCGGTTTGCGCAGACGCTCTCTCCCATCTCGCTTTTTCTTTGTCCAGAGCCAGGCGCTCCCTGTGCAAAGCCTCTCTGTCCTTTTCAATCATCAATTTCTCCATCTCCAGCACCGCCCTCTCTCTCTCCATCACCGCCCTCTCCCTCTCCATCACGGCATGTTCCCTCTCTAGCAAAGCACGTTCTCGGTCCAGAGTGCTCATCTCTCTGTCCAGCACCACCTTCTCTTTTTGATCCAGCAGCTGCTCCCTTGTAGTCATCTGCTGCAAACTCCCGGTCTCCAACTTTGGTATGACACGGTTTACCTCCACACATCTTTCCAGCACTGTCGCATCCTCCTCATCCACCTCATCCTCCCCGTCCTCATTTCCGTTTAGCGAAACCTCAATCTCTGGCTCACTAGCAACTACATCTGTAAAAGAAGAGGCCTCCACACTTAAGACCCTTCTCTTTTTGGGCACCAAAGCGGGTAAGAAGTCGCTATTGTTGCTATTGTGGGGAAGAGCCTCGAGGACGGGAGCCGTGCCCTGCAGCCGACCCTCCATGGCGTCGTCCATCAGGGAAAAGTAAGGCCATACTTCAGGAAATACTTTGACACCCTCTGGAGGATACTTTAAGTCCTGATGAGAAATAAATAGAACAATTACCGTAGTAAGATCAGCACTGAATGAAAATGTGTAGCTGATCTAATAAGAAATCAGTACCTTATATTTTTTCTTCATGTGAACCCATTTTTTTGATGCTTGCCGATGGGTCACCTTAAAATGTAATCCCATATGTTTCAGGATAGCTCTGAAAACACAATAATGTTAAAACAAAAATGCACCGAAAATATACAGAAACTTGACTAATAAAATGCTATCAAGTGATTTGAATAAATATATTGAGCTAAACCTTTCAACAATTGGACAATACAGGCTTTGCCGTAAAAAAAATTATATAAATACAGTGTATCTCAACTGTTTGAGTGAGAGCCATTCATTCAAAGTGAATCTATACAACAATATGTGACAAAATTATAACCTAAAATAATGTTTGACTTGTTAACAAGTAGAACTTTTACATACCTCCATGCCCACTTTGAGCTATTTTTCATTCCAGAGAAGTGATAACTATTTGAAATCCTCAATTTCACAAAGTCCTCAACTTCTTTTTTACTCACTGTAAAGGCAAAAGAAAATTTAGATTGATGTTAAAAATAAATAAACTACAAAAAGTGTGTGCGTGTTTAAAGACCGTGTAAAGTAAAATTAAATGTGTGTTTAGAGTTTGTCACACGGCATAAATATGTGTTATTAATCACCCTTATAAATCTGACTGATTAAAAACATTGTTTACCTTATAAAATTAAGTCTCAAAAATAATGAAAAAACATAATTGTGCCCTGGTCTGAAACGCTGGGGGCGTGTCAGCGCGTGGTTTCAGCGCAGTACTGCGCCCGTGTCCTGCCCAGTGAAGAACTGCGGTAAAGTGAGGATGTTCGCGAATGCTGGCAGCCTAATTGGAGTTCTCCAGCCCTACTCATTTGAACCTCCAGAGCCAGACTCAGACTCTGAGTCAGACAGTGACCACTGTGACGGTCGGCATCGTTCTTCACAGCCTGAGCTGTGTGTGGAGAGGCAGACAGGTGCAGCAGAGATCCAGTAAACCTGCTCTGTTTTTATCTGAGTTCTGGCTGTAACAGCAGCTCCTTTTTCCAAGAGTTACGCTGTTTTTAGTGCACAAACAACTCTGGTTTTGTTTTTAAAGTTGAGGACACAACTATAATTCATAACTCCGCTGTTATGTGTTTAATAATAAGCGCTATTTTAGAAGATGAGCGGACTCGCTGCACCCGGTCCGACCCGGTCACATCGCATGCGGGGTCTGTGTTGGTGATTAAAATATAGAGTAATCACGTTGATAACTAAGTATGCAATGGACCTGTCGCATTTTCTTAGCAAAAAAGGAGCTATAGCTATCTGATGCTATCTGCGATTCGCGAGTGAACGGCTCCACCGAGGCGAAGAAGTAATTTATACGGCTGGAGCTGCAGGGGGTGGGGCTATACTTAAGAAGACCGCGTGACGAAACGCGGTCACATTTAAAACACGCCTAAAAAATCCTGAAACAGACATATCTTTATACACAGTTTGATCTATAACTCCAAAATTAATTGAGCTACAATTTTGAGACTTTTTACTCATTTACAAGATTACAATTATGACATTTATAATGTTTATTGAAGAAAATGTTGAAATTCACTTTACACGGTCTTTAAGAGTGTCTTCATTGGGTTTATCTCACACAATGTTAAGAAGGGCAGTCACAGAATGTGATTGAACACAAGTGCTCTTTGAAGCTGGATCGGAAAAGTATCGGCAGGTTTGATCCGATACCCGATACTTAAATAATGCTGGTATCGGATACCGATACCGATACTGGATCGGATCTGCCCCATCCCTAATTATATATACACATATATATATATATATATATATATATTATATATATATATATATATATATACATATATTATATATATATATATATATATATATATATATATATATATACATATATGTACAGGTAGTCCCCGACTTACGAGCGCTCTTACATACGAGGTTCCGGACTTACGAGCTGGCGAAAGAGCAGTAAATTTGTAAAGAACATACAAAAAATACAGCACTTTCATGTGTTTATAGATGAAAGTGTGTTAGCTAACCATTTGGAAACAAGTTTCTGAGCATGTTTATGAACTAGTATGAACATTTGTGATGAAAAACGAGTGTTCATAGTAGCGTTAGCATAAATTTTCCGATTTACGACCAAAAATCCGGACTTACGAGAGCACGTGTTTCGTGTTCTGAAGTACGAGATTTCGTGTTACGAGACAGTCATAGGAACGGAACTCGCTCTTAAGTCGGGGATCACCTGTATGTACACTGTAATACCAAACAGTTGTACTAGCTCATAACTAATAAGTTCACAACAGTCAAATGTCATTAAGGAGTTGACCGAACTATAAAGTTTTGAGCTCAGTTGAGATTTATGCCACTTTAATTGAAGAGGGCTCAATATTTCAGCGTTAATTTGTTTGAAACGCTCAAAAGTTTTAGGAACCAGTGTGACGTTAGCAACGTCATCACGTTCTGGTGGGTGGGTCTTATTTCTCTCTCGGGTGAGATCAGTCAGCCATCTTGAATTTGCCTCGATGCGGAGAATTTTTTTGCCAGCCTGAGGATGTGAACTACAGTTTAATTTGTTTTTATTTGTTTGTAATGGCCATTTCCCCCTACCCCCGCTTCAAACCACCACCACCTCAGTTTTTCTCAGTCTTATTGTCCTCGTTTTCTTAAGTGGTGTCTTATCATAAGCCCTGATTTGGTAAAACAACATTCTTTTATTTTTTAAACAGAATTTTGATAACTAGTCTTAAAGGTTCAGTCTGCAGTTTCTGTAGAACATCAGCACTTAGAAAAAATTTCAACAAGCAAAGCATTCTGATCCCTCCCCCTCAGAGCCATATATGGCTCTGCCCCCTTGTGGTCTGTTGAAATTTGAATTCAAGCTCTGTTTTTATTGGCTGATTCAAATTCAAGCTCGGTTTTTATTGGCTGGTTACAAACTTTGTTTTTATTGGCTGGAAAATGGCGGGTCACTTTTTCTTTTTAGAAATGCTTATTTACCACCTGGAGAAGCAAGGGGACAATATTTTTTTTTAGTTTTTTCAGAGATTACCTCTCTAACATCAATCTAGTGACAGAGTGAAGAAATATGTTAAAATATATATTGTTTGAAAAGTTACAGACTACATTACAATCTTACATACCCCAGCTTTAATTATGAGCTGGGGATACATTTGTATAATGTGCACAATGAATGCTATAACTTCAGAAGTCGTTTAATGTGACAAATACAATACCGTATTCTCCGGTGTATAATACGCTCCGGTGTATAATACGCTTTGGCCAATTTTGGGAAATAAATCAGAAAAACCCGTAGATAATACGCTTCGGTGTATAATACGCGCTGCCGTGACAGTCTTTTTTATGGCCACTAGATGGCGCCAAACCCATTGAAACTGCAGTGATACAACCGTGACCTCAGAAACACTTCTCTGATAACTCTCAGTAATGAACTTTTTGGGAGTTATTCCTGAAGGGACAGTAATACTTTTATTACTTTTAATTTGAATCAAACATTACAAATTGTCAGAAAGATAAAGTGTTAGTTTCAGATGTCAGCATTTTATGATAAAAACTGATCTTAACACTACACACAACACTGTTAACCTGTTGGTTTGGTTAAAACAACGTCATTAAAGCGTCACATATGGGACCTATGTTAATGATAATAGCAAAAACAGATATTATTCATCTGATTATTAATTAGGACAAAAACAAAAGTCTCTTCTGAGGAGATTGTCCTGAGCTCAAACTAAAATGAGATAAACAGTGTCACTGAATCTTCACTGCAGGTTTGAGAAGAGAAATCCTTCATGAATAACATTTTGGAATAACATTTGCTATTCAGCATGAATTTAAACAGTTTGAATTAAACAGTCTTGATGACTATCAAACATTGGATGCAATAATGCTTATACAAGTAACACACAAGGTTATTCATTTGATGACATTTAAACTAACAAAATTAAAAGAAGTCTCTAGATGACTTAATTTGTAATGTACAGCTGAATTTAATTAAAATAAAACTACCTGCAGCTTAAATTCTGCAGTATACGAATTTCTTTTTGGTGGCATTTTCTCTCTTTGTTCTCGAATGTGTAGTTGATTTCTCCTGCTCTCTCTCAGTGATTTGGCGGGGGTGATGGGTTTTATAGAATACACGAATAACAGGATACGCCTCCAGCTACAGTCTGCAGGTAAACAGACTACAGGGCGCATTAGCGCACATAGCGGCCAAAACTGTTACTGCACCATTTTTGGCCAAAATGAAAAACGGCGAATCAGAGCTAAAAATGGGTCTAAAAATATGGGAAAAAATCCATAGATAATACGCTTCGGTGTATAATACGCAGGATATTCAAATGAGCAATAAAAGTGCGTATTATACACCGGAGAATACGGTATGTTACTTCAACTACGGTTCGCGGGTTTTCTGGATGAACTACATTTCCCATAATGCATGTTTGCTCGGAACAGTGGAGAGGCCCGTGAAGCCATTTGAAGCGTAACGTTATCTCTGCTTTACGGTTTCTGTCGTATTTTCCCGCTGTTCGCCGGTTCGGTCCACCTACGTACCGTTTCGGTTATTTTTTTCACTTATTAAAGGTTTTTAACGTGAGAATATGTGCACAGCGGAACTAAATTTCCTGGGTGCATTTCAGCACGGCGCTATTATCTTACAGCATGCTTAGCATTAGCAACCTAGCATGCATCTCGTGTGGGTATGTGTGTACTAGCGTGAAACGAAAAATGCTGAACAACATAATGTGTCGTGATGCTGACCGAGCCTGTGTTTGTATTTCTTCGTAGGTTCAAGTGTGTGGTTGTGAGATCATCTCTAAACAGTTAAAGGTGCTATATGTAACTTTTCTAAAAATATATTTTTAACATATTTCTTCACTCTGTAACTATCTCCTGACAGACTGATGTTAGACAGGTAATCTCTGAAAAAAAAAAATATTGTCCCCTTGCTTCTCCAGGTGGTAAATAAGCATTTCTAAAAAGCAAAAGTGACCCGCCGTTAACCAGCCAATAAAAACAGAGTTTGTAACCAGCCAATAAAAACAGAGCTTGAATTTGAATCAGCCAATAAAAACAGAGCTTGAATTTGAATTTCAGCAGACCACGGGGGGGCAGAGCCATATATGGCTCTGAGGGGGAGGGAGCAGAATGCTTTCCCTGTTGAAAATATTTCTAAGTGCTGCACGCTACAGAAAGTTACATATAGCACCTTTAAGGTAGGATATATTTAGAAATAGTTCCAGTGAATTTGGTTCCCTTTCAGTCATGTCTCTCGATGCAACATATGCTATGGGAATTGCGTCCCCGCGCGATTACCTGAAGGAATACATTCACGCCTTTACGGCAGGGGCGTCAGCGTCGCGCCAGAGGACCCGCCCTCTGGGTACTTAGCCGCTGACGCCCATTCATCAATCTCTTATTGCCCTTCACCTCGCTTAAACCTGAACTCTCTCTCTTCGCGGGACTTCTCTGCTGCTTCATTGCTCGATCAGAGGTGAGCTTGCTCCCTACACAGAGCGCACAGAGAATTATTCCTGCATACTGCTGGGCTAGCGAAAGCTAGTCCGGCATATTTTTCCTTAACCCCGAGGTTTTTTCTTCTCCTCTTTCCACAGACTGCTTCACTCGACAGCGCTAACTGCGTCACACCGCTACCTCTGCTAGTTCGTAGCAGGCTAGCCAGCAAAAGCGATGCGACGGAAGAGACATCTCAAATAAAGAGAAAAAAAGATATTGGAAGGACTCGCTTGTCTTATCTCGGACATGCCTCTGGAGAAAGGAAAGCGAAAGACAAGACTTCCAAAAAAGACCAGCAGAGCGGCGAGCCCACCCTCGCGCGCCTGCCCTAGCAGATACGTTTTTTCCCTCTCAGCGACGGACACCCATGAGGCCTGTCCCGTCTGCTTGGGAATGCTGCACGCGAACATGGCGTTGGACGCACCCGAGTCTTGCCCACACTGCAGCCAGATGCTAGAGGCGGTGAGGAGGCACCTGGCGGACTTCGTCGCCAAGGCCATGGGGGCTGCTGCGGTGCCAGCAGACCCGGACACGACTGAGCCTCTGACTCCCACCCCGGAGCTCGAGAGCATGGCTTTGGACGACAGCACCCGAGTCAAATGGGGCGACAACCCAGATATGCTGCCCCCCATGGTGGACTTAACAGTCGAATTTGACACTTGAGGCATGATGAACGAGGTTGAGATCTTGATTTCAGCCTCAGGTGAATTTTCTGCAGACGAAGCCGACGTCGGATACGGGGAACAAGGAGAAGACCTCTCCCGCACCCCGGTGCCTGTGCTCCCTGAGACGGACTTTTCCATCCCTGCTCTGTTCGACTTGTGTCACAGAGCAACGGACACACTACAGATCCCATGGCCGGAGCCTCCGCCTCGTCAACAAATCACGAGGTTGGCAGGAAATTATTTTTACTCAAAGCAGCAGACCGCCACGAGGCAAAGGATGCCTGTCTTTCCGGACTTCCTTACAGAGCTGACTCGCACCTGGTCTCAGCCCAGAACCCCCATGCTACTGCCGCTCTCGCAGTTTCTCGCCGTGGACGGGATAGATGAAATGGGAATAGCCAACGTGCCTCAAATCGAGGACACGCTGGCGTCTCATCTGGCTCCCAAGTCATCCAGGACAAAACCAACTCTCCCCAGCAAGGCCTGTCGAGCCTCGGCTTCTCTGCTCGAGAAATGCTTCAGGGCTCAGTGTCTCGCAGCGCGGGCAATGAACGCGTCCGCAATGATGCAAGCTTACCTGGCTGAAAAACTACAGGAGCTCCAGGTAACGACAGACAAGCAAGCTGCCGCGGAGCTGCTGGATGAAACCCGCAGGGCAACAGACTTTGTGCTCCGTATGATAGGGACAGCAGCTGTTGCACAAGGCAGAGGAATGGTGGAGGTGGTCATTGCAATACGCCATCTGTGGATGACCTTAACAGACCTCCCGGAGGGACAGAAAGTTCCTTTTCTCCACCATTCAATAGAACCGACGGGACTTTTTGGGAAAGCACTGGATCGAATTCAGACCAGGCTGGACCAGAGGCGCAAACAGGCTGAAGCTCTCCGAGTGGGCATCCCCAGGAGAACCTTCGCCCCCCCCAAGGAGTCAGCTGGGAGCAGAGCACCGCAGCCTCGACACCATTCAGCCACACGTGCCCCACCGCAAAAGCGGCCGGCGTACGAGGTCGAGCACCGGCAGAGACCACCGCCGGCCCCACCTCGGACCGAACATGCCTGGAGTAAGAACAGATTTGTTCCCCGCCAGGCGGACTGGTACAGAACCTCCTTGGCGAATCGGGACACCAAACAGAAGCATGCCTGATGAACCAGGACCACTTCTTAACTTTACACGATCACCCGCCCACGCGGTACGGGAAATGATCTCTTCACAACCAGACTTTGTTTGTAGCACGGTACAAAAAGTTGGTGAATTTGATTTAGACACAAATCATGTTCTTTCTGCTATGAGTGACATAAAGTCAAATATGTCGTTACACATAAGCACGAATAAAGCTCAAAAAACAGTCCCTCACTGTTTTCTTGACTCAAAAAACAACAGCAACAACAAACACAATAACTTCAGCAGAACGGGTCCCTCTGTCCTGTCAGCCGACATAATGGGAGGGGGTCATCTCCCCCCTTCCCTCACGGCTCACAGGGTGTTGGCCTAATCAATGTACCCCAGCAGGGTGCCTCGGTTCTGTCTGCAACACACAGGCCCAGAGGCGCATGCGAGAAGGCCCGACACTCCTCACAGAGACAGGTGAGGGGGGTCACGTGCTCCAGCCCCCGCTCCGTTGTAAACCATGGGGCGGACAATACACAAACCAAACAAACCCGTGACACGTCCGCGCTACAGGGGTGCGCGCCGACAGAATCTGACGACCCACCTTCCTGGCCACCTATTCAACGGTTCCCAGTAAGGGACGGGGAGGCCACGGCAGAAGCCCGCAGGCAAACACCAGCTTCACACGTTCACAAAGGCAGCTGTGATGAAACTGCAGTGTGTGTAAACAAACCAGGGCTGAATCAGACTCCTCTTCATTTTAATCAAAGAGGACTGAGCTCTCTGTCACCAACCAGTATAAAGTCTGCTCGGCACAAAGGACCATCTCCACATTCTCATGCTGAAGCTGCCCCCTTAGCCGTGGTGGGCGACACGTAATGCTCAAGCAGTGATCTTGCAGCATGTGACCGCGCTCAATGTGCTGACTCAGTTCTAATCTTAAACGACGTACCCCCACCGGGCGAAAAGTCAAAAGTCAAAGTCAACTTTATTGTCAGAACGGCAATATGTACAGGACATACATAGGATTGAAATTACGTTTCTCTCAGTCCCTCGGTGCAACAGAAACCGTAAATCATAAGCCCACCTAAAACCACATAATTGCATGACACATAGAACCAGAGTGGCACTGACTGGAAACCAACCAGCCAACAACCTTCGATGTGGGACCTGCAGCTCCAACGCTTGGTCTTCAATCTTCATCCAAGGGTCGCCTCCTCTGCGTCAATCGAGGGATCCCCTCTACATGCTGATTATAAAAACAATTGTTGCTGATGAAATCACCAACTCTAATCGTGGTGGAATTACTGCTATGGGATTACCGCTGTGGATTATAAGACTTTGTTTTTCAAAGGATCACAGACTTTGTTTTCCAAGAGTTAACAGACTCAGTTTTCCAAGGGATTAAAAGCTTACCGCAATGGGATTACCTACGAACAGTATGGAATTTCAAAACTTTATGGGATTATAATTTTTGATTTTTTCTTTTCCACTTGCTGGATTACTTCAAGATCAAAGACAGTTCAAGGTTTCCTTTCGTGTTGGACCCCATCCCCAAGGACTGGCGATGGCTTCCAAAAGGGGGGAGATGTAGTGGGCATGACCTTGTCCACTTTTAAGACACCTGTGTACTTTTGAACTGTCCAGTGATGACCTTTACTGACCTCTCAGTAAAGCAAGACATTTACTACAAAATCATTCATTTAGCTATAATCTGATAACATAGTCACCAAAAAGAGACTATTTCTATCTTTGATTTTAGGCTGATGTGATCAAAAGAATAACTTTTGTCATTTTCATGATGTGTGCTTTTAAGCTGTGTTATTCTGTAAGAGTTTAAACTGTGTTCACTGCTGTGTCAAAGGTGCAGTCTCGGGTCACAGAGACCGGACGGTTTTGTTTAGAAACTCAGAGGACAGTAATCCGTGTTTTTCATGAAAGGGCTCCAGCTTGCTGTGCCTTTCCCTAAACAAATCTCTCTCTGCTCTGGCTGTAACCTTGGGTCTGATAAGGCAAGTTCACTCCTCTCTTTGTTCCTGCTTTTTAAGTTCTAACTGTGCGGAAACGCTTCAGAGTCTGCTGGGAGCTTCAAAGAAATGTGAACCTCTCCCAAAGAGCTGGATTTGACGTTCAGTCACACGCTAAGGACACGTCATTCAGCTAGGACTAATAACATGTTTTGTTATAAGTCTACTTCGAACGAGCACAAGCTCCAACTTTGTTTATTCCTTTCTGGAGTAAGTTATTTCGAACCAAATGCCAGGAGCTGCCACATTTCTCTGACGACTGACGCGGATCCGAGGAGACGTTGAAAGTAAACGACCAGTTCAGACGTACGAGGGCCTGAAGGACTCTGTGCACCTGGATGGCTGGTGAGGTCTTTATCAGACGCATCGTCAAAAGGTAAAGAGCGGTTTACAACGTACCTGGAATTTGGCAGAAGTCTGATGGAAAGTGTCATTTCTGGTTACACTCGAGATAAATAACTTCCCTTCTTAATCTCTCCAACCTTTTATTCCTCCTTTTCCCTTCCCTCTCAATTTAAGCTGGAAACTATCTTTAAGCTAAAAGCCCTCAGACTAAATAATTAACATCCTATTTATGTCTGCTGTGTTACATAAGTGTGTTGATGCGTGTAAATTGCAAGAAAGTGAAATCCTGCCAATCAAGTGTAATGATGTTGATTTTAGTGATTTATTTTAAATAAATGGTATTGTCTCTGGCATACCAAACTAAAATCACCGTTTTCTGTCACTTAATGGCTATGGTTATTCATCCATCATCAAGATCACAGAAATATTGAATAAACGAAAAAGAAGAGAATCCGTGAAATTACTATTCAATCTGAATAAGTAAATTAAGGTAAAAAGGAGGTCAGTATTAAAACTGACCCCCCCATAAACCCTTTACACACCTCAACAATAGAACATTTTCCCCAAAACTTATGCCATTACTCAGTTTAGTTTCTGAGTTCAAAACAGGATCGCCAGGAGTCCCGGCACAGACAATTATTATTATTAATTTTGCTTACCTCATGGAGTCTGTGGAAGGAACTTCATTGACGCATGAGCAGAATAAATCAAACAGGGCTTAAAGTGAAAAAAAAACCTGAGCCTGAAACTTTTTTGTGTTGTTGATCAAATAAAATTGTAACATTTTGCCAACGTTTATTAAAAATGCTCTCTGAAAAGTGCAAACTGTTTTTAAACAATTCAGCTTCAAGTAACAATGACTTGCATGAGGTTTCAATGTATCTGAACTTATATGCCACAGAGAACTGCCCTGTAGCAAAAACAAAAAAAAAAGACTCAATGCCACATTAAACAGACACATTTCAGTCAATTCATCTGCAATAAATTTAGAATACTCAATATCACAATCTAACAGGAAGTTCCACAGAGATGGCATTCTAAATAACTTTCACAGTAAGAGCTGGAGTCATCTCCCGCATCAACACACAGATGTTCTGTGCAGTGAAAAGGTTTTATCTGAACACAGGCTGTTAAAACTCTGATGGAAAT
>JBBPBX010025790.1:946-16932 GCA_038048925.1 Garcialebias charrua
TTAGCTTTTTTTTAGATTTTTCTACCTGGATTATTGAGCATGCATTAGGGTAAGTCTGTCTTGTTTTTTATATTTAAAGAGTTTGCTGAATGATATCTCAATATGCACAACTACAGTTTCGGCTTCACAATTTTCCAACATGTGCTCCTCGTTTTAATCACTATATTACTCAAACTGCTCGCCCATCACTAGGTTCCCCTTTTGTTCCCCATCCCCTCTATTATTCCCTGGACCAAGAGAGGCCAAGAAGAGCCATGTGTTTCCAAAGTGGACTGGATGGGAAATCGAAGCAGGGCTTCTGTGTTTATCAAGCCACAGCTCCGTCACCTTGCTCCTACTCCCATCTGGAAGCCCGGGCAAATTGGTGACAGCAGCAGCAGCACACATGCCCCCTTTTTTTTTTTCCTGTTTGCACACCGACACTCACACACACACTGCACAGCACCTTGGCCTGTTTAGTTTTATTGCTGGTGTCAGGTGAGGAGGTGGAGGTAGGAGTGCTGTCTAATGTTCAGCTTACACACATCTACGCTCGCAGATACACTCACACACAGCCATTTCCACCCCTGCTGACACCTTGGCTAACGAGACCTGTGAACTGCACAGACAGAACTCTGAGACTTGTCAGAGTCCCACTCATTTAATGCCAAGACCTGGCCCCAGCTCCAACCCAACCAGGGTTTCTGTTTGAGCACCGAGCCACAATAAGCCCAACAGTGACATTCCAAACAGCAGCCTGCTGAGAACCGTTGCTCCTTTGGGTTATTATTGTAAAAAAAATAATGTTTCCACTGCTGTAATCTAAAGCAATGCTTTCTGTAAAATATGAAAATATTTGGGAAGCAGTAATTTTGAGGAATTTGACATAATAGTGAAGCCAGTGCGAGCGCTGTGGTTTAATTTAATTTCACTTAAGTTTTGCTGCTTTGTGTCTAAATGCCCACAAGGATTTGAATGTTTACTTTTATTTTGCTTCTCATGTATAATGACACAGTTTTCTCAGCAAATCTTTTCTTCTGTGTTGAGTCGCTGTAAAAAGTTGAGCGTGGAATGCTGCTTTGACAGAAACTCAGTTTCTAATTGAATGCCTCTTTTATTTGTCTGCTGTGATCATGTAAGTGGAGTTTAAGGGAGAGTCGACTCAAGTTCGAGCCCTGCACGGCCTTGCTACCGTGGAAATTAACTGCACAAACAACGTCTGGCCATTGTGCCTAAGCACTTATAGAGATGCCATTTAAGAGAGTATTGATCCAGCCAATCCAGGGTCAATCACTGGATCAATGGTGTGTGGGCTGGTCAGTCAGGAGGCTGTTTGACTGAATGAGTGAATGGAAAGTTAGAAAACAGATGAATAGACAGTCTCATAATGAATGGATGCATAGATGTATGGATTTGGCCATGGATGGACTCAGAGACTGATGCATAGAGGGCAGCAGTGTTTAACTTGTGTTGCCCAGAATTTTTTATTTGTCTTTCTTTGTATGTGATTGTGTCTATTTTGATTAATATAATATAAAAAAAGGTCATATTTCAAGACACAATTTTTATTTACACTTAAAACAGCCAAGTCTGTCATGGCTTGGGTGAGACGTGTGTAAGCTGTGCCTTTTAACCTCTTGTAATTTGAACATTTACAATCCACTTTCATAAAGTTTTTACATTTAAAGAGTATTTTCTTGTTTGATTCCCACGCAGTAAACTTCGCTCTGTTTAAAACACTGAGAACACCACGTAAAACCTTTATGTTTTTCTACATAATGTTTAAGTTTTACTAAACTATCTGAGACTTATCTAAAAAAGCTAAGTCTGGTCCTCTGGACATTCAAAAAACAAAACAAAACAAAGCAAAAAATTGTAGAAACGTTTCGTCTTTCGTCCGAAAGACTTCCTCAGTCTGAGGTGCTGTATTCAGCTCAGTCTTATAAATAGCACCCTCTCACAGTGTTACACAACCAGTTGGCTGATGACAGCCGAAACCAGCTGCTCACATGATCAAGGAGGACCATCAGCCTAACGATGGATCATTAGCACCCTGATGGTTGTTTGCTATTCACAGAGGGCTGAGTGATACTAGCAATAACAGCATTGTAAGAGGGGGACAGTTGAACCCGGAGGCCTCCACCCTGTTTAATGATGGACGGTTTCTTTTCACAAAGATGGCCTCCTTTACTCCTCTCTCAAACCATCGTTCCTCTCTATCAAGGATGTGAACATCTTCATCCCTGAAAGAGTGACCGCTGGCCTGGAGATGAGTGTAGACCGCAGAGTCCTGACCTGATGATGTTGATCTTCTGTGCTGGGCCATCCTTTTGGCCAGTGGCTGACTGTTTAGTTTCCCCGATATAATGGTACATCCACACCGAACGCATTTTGAGCTGCAGGAGCGGCCGGTTTACATGCAAAGTCAATGGGGGACGCGCCTCCAGGCGCCTCCAGGGGTCACGCGTCGCGTCGCGTCCGTTTTGAGCGGTGCGGAAGGAGCGGCAGAGCGTTTTCCGTGCATGCGGTGCCTGCAGCAGCCTCCACAGCTCGCCTTGAAAATGCCGAAGATTTCGCCGTTCAACGCGTCTGTCAACCAATCAGGGAGAGTCGGGGGAGGAGAGTGGAAGAGTCAGCTATGTGACGCGGTAACAAGGGGACAGGTATTGCGCAACTGTTTGACGTATTGTTTGTGAGACACGGAAACAACCCGTGAAGTTAAAAGAAATAAAAAAGACCTTTCCTGGCGGAGTGCCAGTGAGGAAGTCGGGATATCGGGTAAGTTTTGAATTGTGAACTTTTCACGTTTAGCAAGTTTAAGCTCTGCTAACTCCTCCCACACCCTGCCGCCATCGCCGCCGCCGCTTCACGTTCCGGTCTGAACACCAATGGGTCCAGTGCGTTCACTTTGAGGCGTTTCGCGCTTTTTGGCCGCTCAAAAAGCGTTCGGTCTGAAAGTAGCATAAGACTGATCACAGCCCTCCTGACACTGAACAGCATACACAATATTACTCTATTTTTGCCGGGGGACTGGATTTTTGGGATGAACCAGTCTTTGCCATAATGTATTTTGGGGTTTAAAAGCCACTGGGACGTTGTGTTTAGAAAATAAACGTCTCAATGTCTCTGAAACTCCTGCAACATACGGAATGACCACTGGTCTGGGTCTGGGTTCCTTCTTTTCACCTGATGGCTGGCTGGAGTCCTGTTTGGGTTTCTTCTCTGCTTTCAGGAAGGCCCAGTTAGGATATCCACATTTCTCTAGAGCCTGTTTTGTGTGTGATTTCTCCTTCTGTCTGGCTGCTGAGTTAGTGGGGACGCTGTCTGCTCTGTGATACAGAGTCCTG
Source organism: Garcialebias charrua (assembly GCA_038048925.1). Classification (NCBI taxonomy): domain Eukaryota; kingdom Metazoa; phylum Chordata; class Actinopteri; order Cyprinodontiformes; family Rivulidae; genus Garcialebias; species Garcialebias charrua. Next base: position 4,273 of record JBBPBX010025790.1, read on the forward strand.
ATGACTCCTAACTTGTGCTCCAGAGGGTGATGGGAGTCAAACTGTAAATACTGGTCTGTGTGGGTGGGTTTGCGGTACACCTCAGTTTGCAAATTTCCTCTATCAGAAACTGAGACCTCACAGTCCAAGAAAGCCAACCTGCCATTTTTACATCTTCTCGTGTGAACTTGATATATTTATCCACAGAGTTGATGTGATCAGTGAAATGTTGGACTTCCTGAGATTTAATTTTAACCCAGGTGTCGTCAACATACCTGAACCAATGACTTGGTGGTCTCCCTGAAAAGGATGTCAAAGCTCTCTTTTCTACCTCCTCCATGTACAGGTTGGCAACAATAGGAGAAACTGGAGACCCATAGCACACCCATGTTTCTGCCTATAATATTGCTCCCCATATGTGAAGTAGGTTGACTGCAGGTACTGTTTTAAGAGTTGACACAGTTGTTCTGTGGAAAGCGGGGTCCTGCTGTTCAGAGTGGTGTCTGATTTGAACCTTAAACGGACCACCTCTACTACCTCATCTAAGCTAAGTCTGGTCCAGAGGACCAGACTTAGCTTTTTTAGATTTTTCTACCTGGATTATTGAGCATGCATCAGGGTATCTGAGACTTAATGCATTTTTGTCCTCTGGGCCAAGAAGTTCACAGCTTTAATGTAAATAATTGTTTAACAGAGATAAAACATGTGGTGTTGTGCAGCGAACATCCTGGTCTTTCTATATATAAATTGTTGGGATTCTTTATATACAGTAAAACAGGAGATGTGTGTATCAAGTTCAAGGAACAGTTTTTTTTTAATTGTTTTTCATGTTCAGTGTTGGGGTAGCTGACAAGTCTGTTGTCAGAAGGTGTGAGCGAGAGCAAGAATGGTTGTGGTCCAGTTATAAACTGGACACCTTGAAATGAATGGAGAGATGATGTCTACAAGTTTACAATGTTTGAAATATGAAATCAACTTTTTAATTTTTTGCACAATTGTGCACAAGCACACGTTTTATTATGTGTATGTTTTATCCACCTGACCCAAAATATTAATTGCAAAGTCCAAGCTATAAAAGGGGTGGCGCTTGTACCCTTATTATGATATTTTTTTGGTAAGTGACAATAATAAACTGATGGAACTATATTATGACATGCCGTAACCGGTTATTCCGACACTTGAGACATGCTTCACTCATTTTATTGTAAACAGTAGGCATCACTGCTGAGAAACTTGCATTAAGAAAATAATGGGACTCAAAGCTGTCCATATTCATAACATTAGGCGCCAAGATTGTTCCATCATATTTATCTGACTCATAGATGGTTGATGTTTTTGATGTTTGTACTTGCACAAGTTTTGAAGGACTTTACAGATACCAGAGAGGGGCCTACTCGTGCACGGGCTCCTAAGATTATTTGTTTTACAGTTGCACCACTAGTGCATCTTGCACACAACTACCGTATTTTCCGGACTATAGGTCACAGTTTTTTGCCTAATTTGCATGCCTTACGACTAATAGAGAGGTGAGACGTGTTTATGGATTTTTTCCCATATTTTTAGACCAAATTTTGGCTCAGATATGACCGTTTTTCATTTTGGCAAAAAATGGTGCAGTATCACTGTCGGCCGCTAGGGTACACCGGCCGTTCCCACCTCATGTGTCCGACGGCAGCCTCCTTTGGTCGGACTCACTCTGTCACAGCCTGGCCTCCTGCTCTGGAGCTCTGATGCCTGGTACCCACTGCACCGGTGTCGGGCGGCTGAAGCGGCCGGTTTACATTCAAAGTCTATGAGACACGTGGAGTCGCGGCAAACAGTGATGCGGCGCGTTTTGAGTGATCGAAGCGGCGCGGCGGCACGCTGCAGTTCCCTTCGCGCGCACGCGCGCGTCCAAAGCAACCTACGCGTCGAGCGGCCAACGCCATAAAATTCGATCTCTGGTGGCTCGACGCGTCCAGCAAACAGTCGGGAGAGCCTCTGCTATGCGACAACAGGACTTTTTTTTGACTTTTTAAACTTACCCAACAAGCCTCCATGAATTGGAACCAAACTCCGGTAAGAAACGTGGCATTTTAACCAGTTACAGCTGTCCACTCCAGCGTTTGATCACCCCAAACATAAAAAAAACGTTTTAATCTCACCAAAGACTCTCGGAGCTGCAGTAGTCGGAGCTGCAGTAAACAACTGACCCGGAAAACAAGCTAGACCCCCTCCCCTCTGCTTCCCCCTAGTGCGCGTCATCAGACGGTCTTCAGTGGCTATGTGGGGACGTGACAAGCGGCCAAAAGGGGGCGGCAGGAGCGTTCTGACAAGTTTGGTGGGGACCAGGCATGACACTTTCAGAGGATCCACCAACCGTTCCCACCTCGTGTGTCCGAAGGCAGCCTCCACTGGTCGGACACACTCTGTCGCTGCCCAGCCTCCTGCTCTGGAGGTATGAACTGTTAGCTGTGTTTGGTAGCAAAAATGGTTACTATTTATCTAAATAACTCATGAACTACCAGACAGATTTTCTTTAAACTTACAGAAATTAATTATTTGGTATTCATTTACAAACTTTTAGCTGTTGGAGTTATTTGAGATAAAATTAGATGTTTTATAGACATAAATGTGTCGCAGTTACCTTTGTTTTTTTCCTGCTACTATTTATCTAAATAGCTCATAAACCACATTGCAGATTTTCTTTAAACTTACAGAAAGTAATTATTTGGTGTTCATTTACAAACTTTTAGCTGTTGGAGTTGTTTGACCTAAAATTCGATTTATTTATAATTTATTTTCGCAGCGCGCACGACCGTTTGGAAGACGTCAAAGCGAAACAATTTAAATCCAGCAGATTTGACCATTACGTGAATTTATTAAGGAAAAGTTCAGCTAAGACACATCTTTGCTATAATTTTCAGCAGACAAATAATTGTTTTTACCGTGTTAATCTTGTTAAAAGTCCTTCAGTGCATGCTTCTGTGGCCGCCATTTTCAGCAGGGCAAATGAGGCACTGACGCGTCGCGTAGCGGTGACGCATAATAGATGTGACTTAAAAAAGGTGCGACACGTTTAAGGATTTTTCCAATTTATTGCAAATAATTGGACAAAGCGACTTAAAGAAAGGTGAGACTTATCAGGCGGAAAGTACGGTAGTTAGAAACACAGCCTCTGTGTTTGACCTCACAAAAGGCGACTGTGAACTAGTAGTGCTAATCTGACTGACCCAATGTTGACGGCTGGAATAAGCCTACTAAGTAACTGTTCATTTAATTAGCTGTTCTTTTCCTCTTCCTCTGTGTTTCCACTTTTGAACTTGCACACAATGCGGTTGGTAAAAAATAAATAAATAAATAAATAAATATTATCAGTTTTTTCCTTAACTAAAAAAAGTTTGAATAATTACAAATAAAGGGCATGCATGCCATATATGAAAATACTAACTTTTGTGAAGGTGTTGTATATTTTAAGCTATTTTAGTGGGATAGAAGTGGAGGGGATTGGGAGGTAGGGGTGGGGGGTATAGATCAAAATTAGCATTTTCTTGGATTGTTTATACCAGGGTTGATTGACCTACTTACCCATCCCCAGGCAGCACAACATGGAGAATTAAAGCATAATGCAACACAAGGGAGAGGTGTAAATCTCTTTATTATTCTTACATGTGAGAGAGACACACGTGTGTGAAAATATACACTCATACACAGCCGTGATCATCAGGGGCTCAAAGAGGTCGTGCCTCTCGACGAAGTAAAAAAGTAAGAAGACATTTAAAATTCTGTAAGAGATGTCAATTGTGCCCTCTGCATATTTCTATGTAAAATGTGTAAATAAATCTTTTGTAAACAGCAACTCTCTCTTGCCAATCACTCTGTCTGCTCCGTGCAGCAGCATTAAAAATTGATCTTCAGCAGCGCCAGGGTGAAATGCTAACATCGTTGCCAAATGTCTGATTAAAAAGAGAAACCTTTAATCTTTGCTTAAAAGTGTCTACTGCTTTGGCATGCTTTCCCCTATGTTCCTCTATCTTCCAAGGCTATGAAGGGAAGGAGGGGGGTCGCCATGGGTAAAACGGGGTCACGTTTCATGTAGAGTCAGCGCTCTGCGGTGATATAGCATGAGAGGTGAGGGATTTAACTGAGGGAAGATCTAGAAATCGACAGACATTGCACTCGTCTGAATTTAACCTTAAGCCAAAGGTTAAAAACACGTTTGAGAATACCACAACAGGGGATAAATGCGTTGGCAACCCTGCCAATTGCATACAACAAAAAGCCTAAAAATCCATGCTGAAACATGCAAGTTAAAGTTCAGCAGGGCTTTATTGACAACGTAATAAAACATAGCTTGACATGACCCAAATTCACCCTTTTGTTTTTGTTTGTTTCAAATTGGAAATTACTTTCAGCAAGTTTAGCCTACCGCCTGTTAAAACTGACTGTGCCATTTTATTGAAGCATAAATACGGAAAGCAGAAAGACGAAATAATTTGATTTGCAAGAGGCACAATCATCCCTTATGTTGCTGGACTATCAGAGAATTTCAGAAGGATTTTCAACAAACACAACATCCCAGTACATTTCAAACCCAGCAGGACTCTCAGACAGAGGCTGGTGCACCCTAAGGACAAAACACCCACACACAAACAGAGTGGTGTAGTGTATGCAGTCCAGTGCAGCGAGGACTGTCCAGACCTATACATTGGAGAAACTAAACAGCCCATCCACAGAAGAATGTCCCAACACAGGAGAGCCTCCTCCTCTGGACAAAACTCAGCTGTTCACCTCCACCTCACGGACAAGGGACACTCTTTTGAGGACCAGAATGTACATATTTTGGACCGAGAGCACAGGTGGTTTGAGAGGGGTGTGAAGGAGGCGATTTATGTAAAAAGAGAGAAACCATCGTTAAACAGAGGAGGAGGTCTAAGATTCCAAATTTCTAAAACTTATAGTGCAGCCCTGGGTTTGGTTCCCAGGCGTCTCACACCTGATGAGAACAGAGGAGCCTCGTTTGTGAATTAGACCAACAAAGACTTTGACAGGTCCCTGCTATTAATGTGTGAGGTGTGACTTGTCAATTTACATACAGTAGGATGTGTGTGTGTTTTCTGTAAGCTCTGTTTTCACACACTGAACTTTGAATGGGTCACAGGTACGTGTTATCCCAAGTATGTGGGGGTGTTAGTTTCCAATTTACATATGTTGGTGCGTGTCAATGGCTTATCCTGTTATAACTTCTCCCTCTCACTGTCTCCTCACTGAATTGATAAAGCTCCTCGGATGAGAAGCGAAACGTCTTGTTGCTACAAATAAAGTCCAGTTGTTCTGTATTGAACGCCTTTTTTGATTCATGTAGATCAGGGGTCACCAACCTTTTCGAAACTGAGAGCTACTTTGTGGGTACGGAGTCATACAAAGGGCACCAGTTTCATAAACTCTTCGGAAATAACAAAACGTAAATTGAAAAAAATGTATAATAAACATATTTTTAAGAACATATTTTTAAGATAGACATTTTAAAATATATATAAATACAAAAAAAGAATAACAACTGAATAAACTGAAATTTTAAATGCAGCTTAGTAGTGTTGTGCTATTTTTAGAACAGGTCCGGGGGCACCTCAAATGGTCCTTGGGGGCACCCGGGTGCCCGCGGGCACCACGTTGGTGATCCCTGATGTAGATAATGTCACAGTAATCAATGGAGGGAAGGAAAGTCACAGATACAAGGCGTTTCCTAGCATTCAGTTAGACATGATCTGTTTCTGAAAAAGAAACCCAGTTTAACTTTCAGTTTCTTTCAGTTTTCAGTTAATGTGTAAAATAATAATGTGGAGCAATGCCATTAAACACATTTTCTACAGAAAATGAGACTTTTAAACTGATTCTGATTTCAATATGAAGCCAGTGCAGAAATCATGGAGCAGGAGTATTGTGTTCAAATGTCCTAGGACCTTTGAGAATACGAACAGCAGCATTTAAATCAACTGTGGTCTTCAAACAGCACAGAAAGATAATTGATTATTACGATATAGTTTTGTATTTCATTTTTGCACACCAGACATAAACACAACTGAGATGAGCTTCATATTTCCCTCCGTGCATCTTTGTACCAAACTCTGCATAGCATCTCAGTGTTATCATGTATGCAATAAATAATGGCGTTTTGAGGGTCTGTATTGTCGGACATTGAGGTTCAACTTAGCTCAAAACCGGCAAAGCTGACAGTGTAATGGTCACGTTTTTGTTTGATGGTTTGATCAGTTTGATCAGTCGTGCCGGCCTTCTTAAATTAGATTAACACTAAAAAATGTACATGCTTGTGGTTAGGGTGGCTATGGCTGAGTGGTTAGAGCAGTCGTACTCCAATGCAAGAGTTGGGGATTCGATTCCACCACCAGTCACATGCCGAAGTGCCCCTGGGCAAGACACTGAACCCCTCATTGCCTCCAAAGTGTGTCCTATCAGTGTATGAATGGATAAAGGTCTGGTTATTCTTCGTTCAGATGTAGTAGAGTGCTGTATGAATGGGTAAATGAGGGCACATTGTGTTGTAAAGTGCTTTGAGTGTCTTGATAAGATAGAAAAGCTCTATATAAGTGCAATCCATTTACGTGTTTTCCCAGAGTAAAATTTGTCCAGTGATTCGTGAGAATTTATCCCAACACAAACGCAAAAGAACACACACTCATGTAGAGGAAAACGCAGCCTTGCCTGCATTTGCATTTCAGCACAAAGACCCACAATCAAGTGACTGACATGAAGAAGATAAATAAAAGTGCCATTACAGTGTGTGTGTGTGTGCTGGAAGTGCTGAGAGAAGTAAGTTTGTGTTTCAGGGAGCAGAGGGAAGAACAGACGGTGTACTCACCCAGAAACTGAAGCCGGCTTAAGAAAACTTGTCAGCAGTCCCTAACCACGAAAACACAGCGAAATACAACCAAGTGCAAGTAAGTAAACATACTTCTTCTTTCTTCTTGCGGACTGACTTACCAGTGCATGCACTTCACACAGCTCAGTCTGTAACTCGCCACCTTGACAGCTCCACAGCTCTTACACACCTTTGAGTGATATCCATCTTGTACCGAACTCTGCCTGATTTACTGACATGCTCATTGCACGTTTCTGGTTTGTTTCTCAAATTAATTCTAGTCTTTGAGCTTCAACACAGGCCATACAGGAATAGAATTGAATAGAATAGAATAGAATTTATCACAATGCAATATAACAAACTGTACTTTTTTTGAAAACACAAGCCTTAAAATATGAAAGTGGAGAATACAGTATATCCACACACCTTTCAGGATAAATCAGTGAGGGCCACTAAATTGTCAGTAAAAGTCACACACACACACACACCCTCCCAGTCCTCCTCGTCTCTCTATCATTCAGGTGTTTACTGTCATTCATACTCAGGGTTTTGTATAATCCTCTCACCACACCTGAGCGCTCCCCACTCAGTGTCAGTGGATTTATTCACACACACACACACACCCACTCCCATCCCCACACTGCGCCTCTCTTCCAGAGCGCAGCCTTTTTTTATCCCCCCCCCCCCATTTTGCATCACAGTCATTCTTTTACACACGCTGTCATTTCTTATGTAAATAACCGCAGATAAAGAGACAGTAACAGACATTTTAAGATTTACACACACCGCTCAGCGCATATGTTTTCAGTCATCCCCTCTCATCAGCCAGTTTGTTTGTAGAAGTGTCTTTGCCTGTAGCCATAAATTAGGGGTTGTGATTTTACTCATTGAGACAAAAGAGGAAGACAATGAAACATGCATAAAACAAATGATGTGGAGAAGGTGCGGGGGAGAGAGGGAGATGGAGGAGAGGAGGGTGGAAAGGAGGCAGAAATGGGCCAGAATGCATCTCTGCTCTACTTTCTCCCAGCAAAGGCATCATTAAAAAGTCTGTTTCCAGAGCGTGCTGGAATCTGTTTGGGTGTGCATATGCACGTGTGCACGGGAGCGTGCAAACGCTCGCACTGTTACTGTGAGTCAAAGCACATGCACGAGCACACACATGCTTGCCTGTAAAATGATGTTGTGTGTGTTCAGTGAGAGAGGTCTCCTAAATTATTTACACACAGAAGTCTCTAATTGGTATCAAGTTTTTAAATGGGGTCAAATGAACAGTTTCATGCTGTGTTTCTTTTGCCTTCAGTCTGTATCATTACATGTGGAGCTTCAGTGCGGCTGCTTCATTGGACTTGAACCTGTAAAAGTTGTATTTGCCTGCGGCTCTCTGCTTTCAGTCTGGAGAAATGTGCTGCATCCATCTGACTCACTCAAAGGTGATCTGATTTTTTATATAACTTTTATGAAGCTGTTTCTGAAAACTCTTTTCTGTTTATTATGATAAAGCATAAACATTTGACACATACACAATACTAAAGGCAATACATGAAGCTTGTATTGATTAAAGCAGTGGCGATTTTAGCCTCTTTCTGGGGGTGCTCTTCAATTTTAACTCAGCACCCCGGAAAAATAAAGAAACCATCAGGATTGTATAAGTTAATATCAAACCTTAGATTCACCAAAATATTGAATACATTTAGAATAAATATGGAATAAATGATGAGAGTATTCAACGGGCCAGTAAAATCTATGATTTTTTTTTTCTTCCACAAGCCGGATCCTCAACGCCACCTGTCAATCAGTCGAGTAGGCTCATCAGCAACTGACCAATCAGTGATCACAATTTGTCCTAAAGTGAAACCTTACCTGTAAGAGCTGGCGCCGGTGGGTGTAAACTGTCATTGATTATAGTGATGCGTATTTGCTGCGGAGGTCGAACCGGAGCGGGGCGGAGCCGGAACGCGTGTGGTGTAATTTTGGCGTTAGGATGCATGAGAGAAGCAGAGCATGATCTCTTCACACAATTCGGTTCAATTCAGTTTATTTCTATAGCACCAAGTCCCAACAGAAATCATCTCAGAGCACTGAACAGAAACATTCACACACATTAAAAAATCAAATTCTTCTTTTTTTCTTTTTTTTTTTCTTTCAGGTTTTCCCTTTTCAGTGGTTGCCACAGCGAGTCATCCTCCTCCACCTCACTCTGTCCACCTCCATGTCCTCTCTAACTGCAGCCATATATCTCCTCTTTGTCTTTTTCCTGGCAGCTGCATTTCTAACATCCTTCTACCAATATACCCACTGTCCCTCCTCTGGACATGTCCAAACCATCTCAGTCTGGCCTCCCTAACTTTATCTCCCAGTTGTTCAACATGTGCTGTACCTCTGATGATCTCATTCCTAATCTTATCCATCCTTGTCACTCCTAAGGAGAACCTCAACATCTTCATTTCTGCCACTTCCAGTTCTTTCTCCTGTCTTTTTGTCAATGCCACTGTCTCCAGACCATACAGCTGGTCTCGCCACTGTCTTAAACATATAAACTTTAATACAAAAGTCAATTAGTAAAAGTTTTCTATCTAAGCAAGTCAGCAGACTGTGTTGAATCTTCACTTTGACGCAGTCTCCCATCCTGAGTGAGCATGAAGGCAACAGTGGAAAGGAAAACACCCTCCTAACAGGAAGAAACCTCCAGCAGAACCAGGCTCAGGACAAGTGGTCATCTACTTCTTGTTGCTCTCTAAAATAGTTATTGAATCAAGTGTTTACTTGTGTAGGTAAATGTAGATGCTGAACAACCTGTTAAAATACATGCAGTAAATGGCATCTCCTTTATTCATAAAGCACCCCAGGCACGCCACCAGTGTGCCTCTCCACATTACAAAAGCTTCTGACGCCATTAGCTACTGTGTAGTTGAAGAACCATTGACAGCACTGGGGGCTAAGCACCCCGAATGGCATATTCCAGAATTGCCCCTGGATTAAAGCCCTCTGATAAAGCCAAATAGAATTATACTACACTCTGATGCGCACAACTTTACCGTTGTAACCTCCATACATGCAGCTATGATGCATTAAAGGCCAAATCTTACTCCAAACTTGGAGTCGCTATAAAACTATAAGGAATCAAGCTGGTTTTCAGTATGCAGAGTAAATACGCAGTTAGGCAATCAAAAAATAATTACTTGACACAGCAAAAATAAATTAGTTGCATCATTAGATTACCTGTGTTGTTCAGAAAAGCATCAGTAATGTTTAATGCTATTTGCTTTGTGCATTACATCTTATACATTTTATGTTGGAAAAATGAAAATGCAAAGCGTGATCTTTTGTTACAGTCAGGTCATGTTCTTTTAGAGCAGTTGATGTAGCTGATCACATAATAAAAATAATCAAAAAAGCTTTTGTGAGTTGCAGAATTTTTTTTTTTTTTCACAAGCAGTACCGTATTTTCCGGACTATAGGTCGCATTTTTTGCCTAATTTGCACGCCCTGCGACTTATAGAGAGGTGAGACTTGGTTATGGATTTTTTCCCATGTTTTTAGACCAATTTTTGGCTCAGATATGACCGTTTTTCATTTTGGCAAAAAAAATGGTGCAGTACCACTTTCGGACACTAGGGGTGCAGTACCACTTTTGGTCGCTAGGGGTGCAGTACCCCTTTTGTCCGCTAGGGTACACCGACTGTTCCCAGCTCATGTGTCCGTCCGAAAAAAGCCTCCTCTGCTCGGAATGACTGTCGCTGCCCGGCCTCCTGCTCTGGAGGTATGGACTACTGTTAGCTCAGTGTTTGTTAGCAAAAAAACGGTTACTATTTATCTAAATAACTCATGAACTACAGGACAGATTTTTATGAAACTTACAGAACGTAATTACTTGGTGGTCATTTACAAACTGTTAGCTGCAGGAGATGTTTAGAGCTAAAAAAAAAATAGATCTTTCAGCATCGTTTTTTTTGTTAACGGTTAGCATTAGCTTCGTTGTTTTTCCTTGTACGTTTGAGCAAATAGCTCATAAACCACACAGCAGATTTTTTTTCAAACTTATAGACAGTAATCACAAGATGTTCATTTACAAACGGTACGCTGTTGGAGTTATTTGAAATAAAATTCGATGTTTTATTGACGTCATTGTGTCGCGGCTAGCTTCGTTTTTTTTTTTTCCGGGTACTTTAGCAAATAGCTCATAAACCACACGGCAGATTTTCTTTATTAAGGAATGGTTAAGCTAAGAAGCATCTTTGCTATAATTTTCAGCAGACAAATAATTGTTTTTACCGTGTTAATCTTGTTAAAAGTGCATCCGTGCTCGCTCGCTCCTGTGGCCGCCATTTTCAGCAGGGCAAATGAGGTGCTGACGCGTCGCATAGCGGTGACGCATAATAGATGCGACCTAAATAAAGGTGCGACCCATTTATGGATTTCTCCAAATTATTGACAATAATTGGTAGGCATGTAACGAGATCTCGTTGTACGAGATCTCGCGATATTAAACTCCCGCGATATCTCTCGTTGAGAGGTAACGTTGTCTCGCGAGATGCTAATGCTAGCGCTAGCAGAGCCCCTAGCAAGTCAGCGTCACGGACAGCATGGCTTCGCCGGATGAAGTTGCTATAGAAGACGCCCCAACTACTGATGGAGGGTCCCGGTGCCGCAGACGAGACGCCTCTACATTGATGGAGGGTCCCGGCGCTGCCGACGCTGCCCCGAATGTAAAGACACGCGTGTAAACACCGGTGTGACCGGTGTTGCCAGATAGAGTCCCACCCACCCAAAGCACTCTTTACCCGCAAAAGGCAGAAGGAAAATCGCGGTGAACCGCCCAATCTGGCAACACTGGTGAGTGACGGCTGCAGATTCAGCGCTGATGCGGATATTTATGTTCAATTTTTGGAAAGTCCTGCGTGAATATCTATTTTTTTAACAAAGTTGAACGTTCTAAGGTCTAAGGAGATTCAATCAGTAAAATGAAGACATCAGTTGGGTTTGTAATACATGTTAAAACAGAATAAAAGCCTTTTTGCGGCATAAAACCGATCTTTGAAGTTTTCTTGAACTAATGTTAAAATCTCGTCTCGTTCTTGCGAGATCTGTGATTTTCTCGTCTCGTCTCGTCTCGTCTCGTGAGTTTTGTGTATCGTTACACCCCTAATAATTGGACAAAGCGACCTATAGAACGGTGCGATTTATCAGGCGGAAAATACGGTAACTTGAAATATCAAGCAAACATGTCAGAAATAAGTGACTGCAAAGAGAAATCTAAAGCTTTTTTGTTGTGGAGAAAAGTAAATATAAATTGAATTGCAGACTTTTTAGACATGAATTCCAAGATGTCCGCTGAAATGTAAAAGCTCTGGCTTTGTTGTAAAAAAAACTGTCTCGCATTCTCTTTTTTCCTTTCTCAAATTACCTCATTGCTCTGTATTGCCACATTACATATCTGGTTTCTGTTACTTTACTTACATTCTACCAGAGTTTTTTGTCTTAGTTGGAACAAGCTGAGTAGATACTGTGTGTTTTTCTAATAGGATAAGTGAGTTCATCAAAGGCTGCTCTAAGGTCTGCAGAGACCAGAAAACTCTGAAGAGCACGAGACGGACAGAAGTGAGAGTGCAGAGACAGAAGGAAAAACACAAACAAAGATGGGGGAAATGGAGTGTTAAATGACACAGCCTTTGCCATAGCCAGGTCTGCAACAAGGATGGACAAGACAGGAAATGGCCACTCATCAATCACCTCCAAGCAGAAGGATGAAAGGGAGCTTTTATGGGACAGCAAGGTCGTGGGAGTTGAAGAAGGAACCAGCAGAAGCAGACAGACAGTAT
>JBBPBX010025790.1:17021-28180 GCA_038048925.1 Garcialebias charrua
TCCACAGCTGGCTCCTTGCACCTTCAGGAGGACAGAACGCTCAGTGCAAAGTTTTATTAAGGACTCAGAACATAAGAGTTCTCATAACGAAGAGTATAATGCCAACTTTGTAATTATTGCGTTTCTAATGATGATGATGATGCACAGTATTTATGTACTTTTCACTATATTAGAGTTTTTACCACCGCTGGGGGGGAAAGAGTGCACGTCTACCTTGCATCTTGCTTCAGGAGGACAGAACGCTCAGTGCAAAGTTTTATGAAGGACTCAGAACGTTCTCATAATGAGGAGTATAATGCCAACTTTGTAATTATTGTGTTTCTAATGATGATGATGCACAGTATTTATGTGCAAAATTCACAATGTAAAATTTACAAATAAGTCTTCATCATGTACAGATCAAGTCCTATCCTGCAGCTGTACAGTACAAAAAGACCCCGATGATTTACCCACTCCTTTAAAGAAAGGTTTTACACAACAAATGCATGCTTTTTTTTAAAAATCTATTCTTGATGTTTTGTCATTTCTTTTGTTGCTTCAGGAAAGATCTGCATATATGAGCTCTTCCAAAAGTCTGGAAGTGATAACAGCACGTTGCAGAGGCACAGGCTCAGGCACAAACCCAGACCTCCTGGAGGATGCACAAGGCCTGGGGCTCAGAGGATCGTCTCCCGTCTCTCTTTCAAACTTTGATTTTTTTGCAGCGGCCTTAAATCACCCGTGCTCGATGGTTCGTCTAACTTCAGCCCTGCAGAGCAACTTTTCAGATGGCCTCCACCTCGCCCCAGATGGATCCACAATTTGAGACGCTTCATCTCGTCATGTCCCCTCAGCGTGTGAAACATTTCCACTCCGTCCCGAACACAGAAAAGGATATTCCATTTGTGAGTCGTTTTTAACAAGTTTTCAGTTTGAAGCTTTTACTAAGTATTTTCTAGCACTTCATTCATGTTTAAATGTTTTAAAATGAAACAACTGAAATGAACAAATACATCAAATACATTAAAACATGACAACATACGAAGACTCAGAACCTAAAATATATAATGTTAATGATGTTATTGATGCTAACTTTTTTCCAGTAATAAAAGATAGCGAATACTACAATGAAGAGCAATTTAATGACATCAATATAACAAATGGAGTTCTCTCTATTATTCACTTTAACAGCAGAAGTATAAATGCAAATATATCCAACATAACAGATTACTTAAAACAGTTAAATAGAACTTTTACGATAATAGCACTGTCAGAGACATGGCTCAATGACGATAACACAAGTAATATTCACATTGAAGGGTATGAATTATTTCACATGAACAGAAATAATAAGAGAGGCGGTGGTGTCGCTTTATATGTTAAAAATGAATTAAAATGTAAACTAAATAATGAAATGTCAATAATAGTTGATAATCTTATGGAAATGATAACAATAGAAATAATAAACAAAAATGATAAAAACATAATAATAAGTTGTGTATATAGATCACCAGGATCAAATATAGAAATATTCACTGATAAAATCCTGGAGCTATTGGAGAAGAGTTTTAATAAAAAAGTTTTTCTGTGTGGAGACTTTAACATTGATATGGGAAATAAAACAGATTCAAATAACATCAGTACATTTATAAATTCAATGTACAGTTTAAATATGTATCCATTGATATCCAAGCCAACAAGAATTACAACTCATAGTGCCACAATAATTGATAATATTTTCACAAATATAACAGACGGAGAGGTGATAGGTGGTATCTTAACGACCGACTTAAGTGATCATTTACCAGTTTTCACAATCTATAAAAATGATCAAAGTATCACAAAAGCAGTTAACGCAAAGAAAAAGATCATAAACACATCAAAAAAAGTTATGGAAAAATTAAAAGAGGATCTAGATAAACAAGACTGGAATAAAGTGTATGTTGATGATGTGAACAGATCATATGATGAGTTTATGAATATCTTGGAAACTCTGTATGAAAAAAATTGTGTACAAACAAATTACACAAAGAGAAATATTGTTGACCAACCATGGATGACAAAAGGGTTGAGAAATGCTTGTAAAAAAAAGAATTATTTGTATTCGTGTTTCTTGAAATTGCGAAGTCAAAACGCTGAAGAAAAATATAAAAAGTATAAAAATAAATTAGTAGGGATTATAAGGAAACATAAGAAAGAATATTATAGTAAATTATTAGATAAAAGTAATGGTGATATGAAAGCAACATGGCGAGTAATGAATAGTGTTATGAAGAATCATAAAGCAAAAACTAGTATTTCAAAATATTTTGTAAAAGAAAAAGATGAAGTTTATGATGAAAATGAAATTGTCAATGGATTTAATCAGTATTTTGTGAATGTTGGATCAAGCCTTGCAGCTAAAATACCAAAAGTAAATAATAATGTGAGCCACACAATTACAGGCTGTACAAGCAGTATTTTTCTAAATGGAACTAACGAAGAGGAAATAATGAAAGTAGTAAAAAATCTTACAGACAAGAGATCAAAGGACTGGGTGGACATGGATATGATGTTTGTAAAGGATATAATGAGCCATGTTATTGAGCCGTTTACATATATATGTAACTTATCATTTTCAACAGGAATATTTCCAGATAATATGAAAGTAGCTAAGGTAGTTCCTCTTTTTAAAAATGGTGATAAATGTGTGTTCAACAATTATAGACCTATATCCTTGTTACCACAGTTTTCTAAAATTCTTGAAAAACTTTTTGTGAACAGACTAGATCAATTTATAGACAAACAAAATATTCTAAGCAACAGTCAATATGGGTTCAGAGCTAAAAACTCTACATCAATGGCTCTCATGGAATTAATGGAACAAATAACTACTGCTGTCGATCAAAAACAATACTGTGTCAGTATTTTTGTTGATTTAAAAAAAGCATTCGATACTATTGATCACACCATTCTCCTTGAAAAACTGAACAAATATGGTATTAGAGGACCAGCATTACAGTGGGTATCTAGCTATTTGAAAGATAGGAAACAATTTGTACAAATAAATGATGTAAGATCTGACCTCTGTAATATCACATGTGGAGTTCCCCAGGGCTCTGTGCTTGGACCAAAGCTATTTATTTTATATGTGAATGACTTGGTAAATGTGTCAGGACTCCTTAAATGTATACTTTTTGCTGATGATACCACTTTTTTCTGTTTAGGTGAAGATATAGAACAAATGTTGGAATTGATAAAGACAGAATTTACCAAAATACAAACTTGGTTTAAAATCAATAAATTATCATTAAATCTAGAAAAAACTAATTACATGATATTCAGTAATAAAAAGAAAACTGTTGATGTTCCACTCAAAATTGAGGGTGTTGAGATTTGTAGAGTGAGTGAGGTGAAGTTTTTGGGTGTTATCATTGATGACAAACTGACATGGAAACAACACATAAATTCTGTAAGAATAAAAATAGCTAAATCGATTGCAGTACTATACAAGGTCAGAGACCTATTGAATGATAAAGCTCTGTATTTGTTGTATAACACAATCATTGTTCCACACTTAATCTATTGTATTGATGTTTGGGGGAAAGCGTGTAAAACAATCACAAAGCCTATTTTTGTATTACAGAAAAGAGCTGTAAGAATTATCACTAGAAAACATTACTGTCATCCATCCAGTACATTATTTTATCAACTGAAATTATTGAAGTTCCATGATTTGGTTGATTATAATATTTTATCAATTATGTATAGGGCTCAGAACAACAAATTACCTTTAAATATCCAAATGCACTTTGTTAAAAGACAAAGTTGTTATAATCTTAAGGGGACAGAGATGTTTGTAAAACCACAATTCAGAACAAGTTTGAAGGGACGTTCTACCTCAATCCAGGGAATTAGATTATGGAATGGCTTGGAGAATGTAGTTAAAAATGCCAAGTCACTGTTTACATTTAAGAAAATGATCAAAAGGAATTTGTTGAAAAAATATATATGAATTAGCATAATGTGTATTGTATTATTTATTAGTTATGTATTAGTATTAGAAAATTAGAAAGAGTTAGTCATTTTGTACTACTGGTGGAAGATTATTAATGTGTTTTGTATCAATTTTTAGTTATGTATTAGTATTAGAAAATTAGAAAGAGTTAGTCATTTTGTACTACTGGTGAAATATTATTAATGTGTTTTGTATCGATTATTAGTTATGTATTAGTATTAGAAAATTAGAAAGAGTTAGTCATTTTGTACTACTGGTGAAATATTATTATTGTTTAATCTGATTGTTTGAAAAAAGGGGCAGATATAATAAGATTTATTCTTCTTTCTGCTACCTTTCATTTTTTTACATTGTGTACGTATCATTAATGGGATTGTCTTGTATTGTGTTTCTTTTGTAAAAAAATGAACAAACTTAATAAACATAAACATAAACATAAACATAAAATGACTGGGTCTCCTGGATTTTTTTTCTTTTCCATTATGCTTTTCTTGATATCTCAAATGAAGACGTCGCAAATTCAAGATGGATGACTTACCGGCTGTCCCGCATCTCCCATCAACGTCCATCTGCATTTAAGGCTGTCCTTTCATCAGTCCTTCCTGTTTGCTAGCTCGCTGCATCCCTCCACCTCCCCGTCTCCACCCGTGGTTTCAAGATCCTCAGTTCTCCCCTTTCTTCGTCCCGACTATGCCACCGGAGGGAATCCTGCTCGCCTCCATCCTGGACCTACATCTGTGTACGTTCCTGCTTCCTGTTCCCCTAAAACCCAGCCGGTCAAGGCAGATGGCCGCTTGTCCTGAGCCTGGTTCTGCTGGCGGTTTCTTCCTCATGAGGGAGTTTTTCCTTCCCACTGTCGCTTTATGCTTGCTCAGGATGAGAGTTCTGCGATGGGGTTTGTCTCGAAGTAAAATATACAAGACTAAACATGAAGACATAAGACAATGAATCCTGACCCCGCCACCAGGTTCGGATCCCGGAGGGGGGAAGATATCCATGATCTATCTCCCTATGCCGGACATTCAAGCTCTCAGCGGTCCGGCATGCATGCCCTCCGCCGGGGCCCATGCAAGCGCCAAAGAACTCTGTAGCCAATAAAACCTGTTAATTGTATTCTTCTCTTTCCGTGTGAGTCTTTCCAGGTTGAAATGATTGTAGAAAATCAACTTGTTGCACTCTAGAAGCTTTCCAAAATTAGCGTTAAAGGTCCACTGACATCATCTTACTCCATGATATCTTACTCCCATGTGCATGAAATGATAGAAGATATATCAAAAGTCAAAGTCAACTTTATTGTCAGAACTGCAATATGTACAGGACATACACAGGATTGAAATTGCGTTTCTCTCAGTCCCTCGGTGCCGCAGTAACCATTTAAACACTCAAACACTGAAACATTTATAAACATAAACATAATAGTAAAAGTGTAACACTGTCCTGAGTTTTTGCATAGTAGTATAAAAGTATGAAAATTTGAAAATTTACACCAACACTAAAACACTAAACATTTAATGAACATAAGCATAAAATGAAATAATAAAAGTGTAATACAGTCCTGAGATATATATGGATATATATTTTATCATTCAACTATGTTCGTTTTTGCAAACAAAATGATAAATTAATGAAAATTCCTTTCAAACTGAATTTAAAATTAAAAACCGCTTTTCTCTCTGAAAAATCCGACTACAAGCGAATGCAACATTTGTGACGTAGGAGAAAGAACGTCTTTAGAACGCCCCATATAAATATTCATGCGAACAAGAAATAAAACAACAAAATTATCAATCTAAGTGAATATTTGAGCTATTTGTCTTTAGTTTTGGAAGCAGGAAGTTAGATGAGCAGAAACAGCAGGTTCTAATTTAGGTCTGCACCCGTATGTATTTGACTCTTACCTGTTCAGGAAACAGGGAGCTCAGTCCGAGGGGAGGCAGCTTTATTTATTCCATTTTTGACGAAGGTCTTACATCTTTTTGGAAAGTGAAAAGGCTCACTTGTTCACTGATGATATTAGAACACCCAAAGGTGACACACCGAACCGGCATTTTTTAAGTCTTACAAAAAAAAGGGATCTGGCAGAGAATGCGTTATGCGTTAATGGCAGACGCAGACTGAAGGTCCTGCTTCCTACGTCACAAATGTTGCATTCGCTTGTAGTCAGATTTTTCAGAGAGAAAAGCTGTTTTTAATTTTAGACTCAGTTTGGAAGGAATTTTCATTATTTTATCATTTTGTTTGCAAAAACGAATATAGTTGAATGATAATACTGTATATATATATACGGTATATATATATATATATATATCTTCTATCATTTCATGCAAATTTGTAAGATGATGTCAGTGGACCTTTAATGAACTGTATTCCAGGAGTGGTATTGGGCAAATATGCTGCCTCAGTCAACAACATGCATCAAACCTTGACCTCATCTGAAGGCCGTAGAGTTAAAGCCAAAATTTCAACAGAAGTTTAGAAAGTTAGGTGGTTTCTTCTTCCTTTTTTTACTGTACGTGCAGCAGAGCCACATTTATGTTATTATTAGCAGCACGTTGTTTATTGACGACAAGGCAGCCTCTCAGATCTTGGCCTCTTGCAACATATTTCACAGCGGAGCACAACCAGAGCTGACCGTCTCTGCGTTTGTACGTCAGACGTGCAGGTTGCTAAGGCTCTTTTGAGGGTGAGGAAATTGATTTGTTGCGGAGATAATAGCATATGATGAGGTTTGCCTAACTAAATGGGATCATCACAGAAAACAATGCTTTATCTTGAATCCAGCCTGCTCTGCATGTCTGCGCTGTATTTCTTATGATGCGTTCTTAGTTTTGTTAGGTGATATTCAAGAATTGCAGATTCATTTTTATGCATAAAGCTGATTATAAAAATAAAACATGTTTTGGACAATATTCATGTTGTACTGCACCGTCTACGCATTTAGATTTGTAGTTTTGTTTATTTTTCATTGAAACTCTATAGTGACATAGTGATGTTTTAACTCACTGCACGAAGTCAGTATAAGTTGCAAGTGAAATGTGAATGTAAATAAGAATATTATTGAGCTTTACCTTGAAAAACAAGTTGTTTTAGAACATTTATAAATGGATATTGAATAACAGAGAGCTTAAGTTAAACAATAAAATTAATATTTGACTTGAGTTTTTGTTGTTTTTGTGAGTTCTGATCCCAACGTTGTGCACATACAGGCATGCAGGACTGATGGCATTGAAAGATCCCCCCCCCCCCACACACACACACACACACACACACACACACACACCTTACATCCTTTCTACATTCCCTGTGGTTTGTTTCACTCTGAGTAAGTGTTAGTTGTGTGTATCACGTCTTTGCCCTGCAAGACTCCTGCCAATCGATTCAAGGTGAGACCAGTCGATTAAACACCCTACCTAACCTCAGGGTGATCCAATCCCACCTTTGGCGTGCATGCACACACACACACTTCACCTGTCATCCATCAATACCTCCGTCAGGGCTTCTATTGATCACTTACCATCCAACATCTTTTCCCATGCCGTGGAGCTAAGCAACGTCCATACAGGTTTAATTTTTGGCAGATTTACGACAAAGCTGAAGTTATTATTTAACTCTTCCTGCTGCGGTGCGTTCTTTGATTTAGCACCCCGGGAGGGGATGAGCTACAGCTGACACTGGGAATCTGCCGGCGCTTGAATAGTAGGCTCCCCTTTCATAACTCAGCCCCTGAACGTGTAGTTAGTCAATCACTTGATCTGTAATCACAAATGCTGCCAGAAATTACATGAGTGATGAGCTGTAATAAAAGCACTTACTTTTCCTGCTCTGTCTCTTAAGTGTTATTGGCAGACCTCTCTCTCCCAGGAGGCCGTAGCTGTGAAACAAAATCCTGATATAAACGGCCTCATTGGTCCTTGCCTCACGCTCTGCCTGTATGGCGCACTGTATGTGTGTATGAATGGAGCGCAGCGCAACGCAAAGCTTCTTTTGACATTCATTCTTCAACTCTTGCCTTATTTCAGAAGAAATGAGCCTCACTTCACTAAGAAGGCAGCCATCCTCAATGCCATCATTCATATCCTCTATTGTCTTCATAAATATAACCTGGCAGCCACAGTTTTTTCAATAGGACTCTGGTACTTAGTGTTAAAAAGAAAGAAATAACCTGACCCTATTTAGAAATCTTGCTGGGCTTCATTTATCGCTTGTGTTGAAGTGATTGTTCGGGTATTTAAATTAATTTCTGTCTGGATTTAAGAGCTAATATCTAGTTTGAATGAGATCATAACCAAAGTGGATTGCTGCCATTTTCAAACAACTGTTGATCTTAAAAAATAAAAAAGGGGGAAAAAATGTTGTTGTTTTTTTGTTTTTGTTTTTAACTATACCATCATTCATTTTTGAATTAAGCAATATTTTAGCAAACAAAACATGATAGTCCAGTTGAAAGGGCCCCAAGTTGCAGAAAAATTGCTCAAGCTAGCTGCAAATTACCACTGGATTCTATTCAAATATTCGCATATTGCAAAGGTGACAAAACAGTGAAAGTCTATACAAAATAGCCAACAAAGTTAAGTCAGGTCATTTAGATTCTTTGTTGTTGTTGTTGTTGTTGTTGTTGTTGTTGTTGTTGTTGTTGTTGTTGTTGTTGTTGTTGAGACGTTTCATCCTTCATCCAAAGGACTTCATCAGTCCGAGGAGCCACAACAAACTTAGTCCCACAAGCAGCGCACACATAGTGGACCAACCAGTTTGATGGTTATAAGATTGTTTCTGGGGCCCACCCTCTCCCCTATCTACTCCTCGGAGGCATCCACAGCCAACAAATTTCAGTCAGGTCATCTGGACATTTTTTGCTTGTTTGTTTGTTTGTTTGTTTTTTTGAGACGTTTTATCCTTCATGCTGTTCTTGTACATTTTTGTTATATTTTTACTGCTGTTAATTTCATAGTTTTACCATTAGTGCGTGTTACGGTTTCTGCAATTTTTTAAAATCTCTTGGTTGTTTGTGAAGCACTTTGATAACAGTTCATCTGTTTTAACTGTGCTCTATAAATAAAGATGACTTGACTTCATCCAAAGGACTTCATCAGACCATCTGACTGAACATTGTTTGAGTTTGTTGTTTTTTTAACCTGGATTATTGAGCATGAACTTTGATCTACAAAATAGCATTCTCATGAACCGTGCAGTGACTTTTTAGAGATGGGGGTTGCGACAGCTGCAGTTCTTTCTGGGTTTTGGATTGGTTGTTAGCTCATCAATCTGACTGTAGCTGAACTTTATTTCTCTAAGCTGAGGTTTTCAAAGAGCTATCTGCAGCAGGCGAATTAATAATTGTTTGCAACTTTCAACAAAACCCCAAGTGAAGGGACCTGAACTATCATTTTAAAAAACCCTCTTGCTTGAATCATGATTTTGTGTCCGACATACAGTTCACCAAACATCTCACAGCTGTGACACACTCCCATCTTTGAAGCCTTTAGCAAGAGGTCGTGCATGACAGCTTTATTGACACAGGCCTCTGTAATAATTACACAGCGTCTTGCATGCACTATTGATTAAACCTATTGATAAACTCATATTTTACTGTAAAGGTCTGTTGATTTGATGCATTACAGCATAAATCTCTCCTTACAAGCAGCTGAGCAGGAACTCCTTCTGCTGAGTGATGGATGCTCACACAGATAAACACACACACACACACACACTTACACACAACTATTTATATATATTGTTTGATTTTGAAGTATTATAAAGCACAGGTTAAAGATAGACAGAGATGTAATCATACTCATATCTTTGGTTCATCCTTATAAATAGGCCATTCCTCGAAGATGACAAGATCTGCTATCCAGTTCAGCTCATACAATGTGATATATAAGCGAGGGTGTTTATGGAGTCACTCCTCCATCTTATCATGATTTGTGTTGTCAGCAGGGACTAAATCTGCATGGCGGTAATAGATTCTGATGTGGTTCAAATGTCCCACGGTGAATGCGAAATAGAGATGAATGTGACAGATCATACAGGACCTGTCCTGTGTGTAAATGTTATTCAAAACTGTTGTTCATGCAGGGAGCGAAGGACAGATGTTATAATGGCTGATGTGTTGCTAAACATTATTGCGTGTTTTTTTAATATTATAAAAGTATAATCCCCAAACCTAAAGTCTGCAGTAAACAATGTTAAGTCAAAAGACTGAGAAGAAATGCTTTGACTATTAAAGTTTCTCTGAAATCAGTTCAGTTTTTGTCACACTGAAGTTGCTAAACGTTTCCTTATAATGAGCTGAATGACAAGTGCCAGGTATCCGCAGTGCCCCAAATTATCGCCCTTTGATCTAGATATGGAAAACCATCATATAATAAAGGAAAAGGGCAAATTTATTACTATTGGAGGAAAGGAAAATAGATCTATGTGGTTCAGGTTAAAAAGCAGCTTACTAAGCCATGTTTCCGCTTTGGCCACAAGTTCAAAAGCTTGTTTTCTTTTTAGACTTTTCCCAGGCTGGATTCTGAACCACTTGGGGGTAGTTTGTGAATGCTGTGGTGCACCAGTGCCTGGCTGTTTTACTCGTTTGAGGAGCCAACGTGACATGGAGAAGACGTTCGTGTTCAAGAGGCTCACAAACCTCGAAAAGCCAGGATGTGGAGTTAACTGCGGGTCCGGTCAGAGCCAGGCTGCTCTGCAGAACACTGAACTGCCTGTCTGGCTGCAGCAGAGGGAAAATTGATCTCAATCAAGGGTGATCTTCCTTCAATATAAACTCCTAATTATCTTGAAATTTTATTTTAAACATAAACAATTATCTTCTTTTGCCGGGGCAGTATGCAAAAGACATGACAATTTTGTTACCTAATTAAAGCACGTCGTTCTACTTTGAACACACTCTCCTTTTGGAGAAAACAGCTTTCTGGAACGCTGATATATAATCTTGTGAAAAATGCAACAATACCTTGAGCGTGTTCCCCAGAGCTTGCGGGAGAAGGTAGAGCGAGACAAAGACAGTTTTTTAATCTGCGCAGGAAGCATACAACGGCGATTTACCGTGACACGGTGATTGATATGAGTGAGTGGTGTATTTACCGAGTCTGACAGGATAAGAGAAGGAGAGTGTTTTCTTCTCATCCTTACATTTATCTCCTTCCATAAATCACTGCCAGTGTGATGCATAAATGTGGAT
>JBBPBX010025790.1:28442-38610 GCA_038048925.1 Garcialebias charrua
TGGCTTTGGTCACTGGTGCTAGATGTACGTCATGACCCTATGTGACCTTGAACTATTCATATTTAGTAGCCACAAAGCCTGATGACTCCACGCTCGGCATACAGCAAACATAAATTAAAAATATTGTCACTGGTGCTGAAAAACAGCATGCAGTGCTTTAATTTCTCCTCACAGCTGCTTCTGTATGTTTCTATTGTTGCGCAATTATCACAAAACTCTTCTCATCAGTCTGCATCAATATTACTTTCATTCCATTACCCATGCCCAGCAGCATCTTATGATCTCCTGCATTTGTTCTAACCTTTGACTTCGGCCAGTGCTTTAAAGGTTCTGCACTTTGCCCTCTCCCATTTGACCTGTCTGAAGTATACCTTTATAATTGCCCCGCTGCTATCAAATGCACATATGAGAGGGTGCAGGGGCAGGGAGCTGAGGTCTGTCCTGTAACCTTTTGGCCCCTTGTTCATTCATTCTGCTCGAAGCAAGCACAGGTTACAAGCAGGGTTCCCTCCCCCACTGCCCACAGTCGCATACTGTATTAGTCTACATGTCACAGTTATTGATGGTGGTCAAGAAATATTTTATTGGTCAGTCATGACCTTTGACTGGGGCAATGCAAACACTAACCCCTTAAAGCTTCCCATCGACATGGATATACATGTGATCAGATGGCTAACAGAAGTATGGATTTGGACTATAGCTCAAGATCTGGTCATTTGGATTTTAACAACCGTAAGGTCAGCACTGACTTTGCCGCTGTGCATGTGTTGGATCAATCGCTATAAACAAATAGTTTGTCATGGTGGAAAGTGGGGACTGAAGGGACATTAGAGGGGAAAATGGGACACAAATATCAACAAGAACTACCGTACTTTTCGACGTATAAGTCGCTGTTTTTTTACTAATTTGCATGCGGCTTATACGCCAAAGCGTCATATTTATGGATTTTTTCCCATATTTTTAGACCCATTTTTGACTCGGATATGACCGTTTTTCATTTTGGCAAAAAAATGGTGCAGTACCACTTTTGTCCACTAGGGGGAAACTTCCAGAGAGTACACCGACCGTTTCTAGCTCATGTGTCCGAAAAAAGCCTCCTCTGCTCGGACTGACTCTGTCGCTGCCCGCCTCCTGCTCTGGAGCTAACCACTGTTAGCTGTGTTGTTAGCTGTGTTTTTTAGCAAGATAACTCTTAACCACACCGCAGATTTTCTTGAAACTTGCAGAGCATAATTATTTGGTGGTCATTTACAAACTGTTAGCTGCAGAAGATATTTAGAGCTAAAAAAAAAGTTCTTTTAGCTTTGTTGTTAGCAATTAGCTACCGTGAACAGATACCTACTGTTTAGATAAACAGCTCTTAAACCACTCGACAGATATTTTTCTGCTTACAGAGTGTAATTACAGTACTGTATATGGGTTTAATTTACAAACTGTTGCCCTGTATGAAACATTTGAGATAAAATTCGATTTATTCATAATTTATTTTCGTAGCGCACGAGACTGTTTGGAAGAAGTCAAACCGAAACAATTTAAATCTAGCAGATTTGACCATTTCGTGAATTGATTAAGGAAAGGTTAAGCTCAAGAACCCTTTGTGCTATAATGTCAGCAAAGAAATAATTGTTTTTACCGTGTTAATCTTGTAAAGTCCTTCCGTGCTGGCTCGCTTCTGTGGCCGCCATTTTCAGCAGGGCAAATGAGGCGCTGACGTAGCGGTGACGCATAATAGATGCGACTTATAGGGCGAAGTGGCGTATTTATGGATTTTTACAAATTATTCCCAATAATTGGACAAAGTAGCTTATACAAGTGACTTTTACGCCGAAAAGTACAGTACTATATTACAGTGTGTTTTAAGAAAATAGGCAAAGTAAAAAATAAAACATGAATCTCTTCATGAAGAGAAGTTACCTTTCAGTGAAGCACCTACAATAAAGACAAGCGCTGCCACAACCAGGAAAATTACCTGCCTACAAATCTTTCCTGGAGGCACTTAAGATCCTGTAAGAACCCCTGAGAATGGATGTGTCTTGAGTAAAACAAGCTCCTCAGGAGTAGAAAGAGAGGGGGTTAGGATGTAATGTATGAGAATGAAGGTAGAAAACACTGAGTGTCAAACACAGGGATGAAATGATAGAAATGGAGTAAAAAAAAACAGTATCATGGTGAGATTACCTAATCCTCCGTCTGAGAGGAGTATTTGAAGGGGCTGGTGGTGTCAGACATAAGGGGGCTTTAGGAAGGTTTTACCCAAGAGAGGCTAGCTTAATAGAAGAATCTAGCCGAGCACCAGGTGACCGGTGGCCCGTCTCTGAATACAAACCGCAGTTTGTGGCTTTGTAAACATCCTTCAATTGATTGCAGGGAGCTGATGAGATTTCCCTGCAGCCTGCATCCTTGTTGCATTGTGTATAAGCTCTAATTCACCCGCACTCCAGCCTCTATGGATTGTCACCCTGTTTTACATTGTCATTTATAAAACAAGTGACAGGGTTTTCTGTAATAAATGCGTATCTATCATCTTCAGCAGGAACACGCGGGGATTTCAGATATGCAATGAATTTTAAAAAAGAGTTTACAAATTCATTTCTAGCTCTGGTAGGAGTGTCACTTTCTAGCATTGTGCACAACGGGGTGAGTTTCAGCGTTGTATGATATCTGATGCCAAAAACCCTGCAGGGTAGCCACAGCAAATCAACAGTGGATTAATGGATGTGGTTCAGCTCGTAAATCTCTGCGGGACTGGAAAGCATTCAAGGACAGTCAGTCTGTAGCGGTGTTCTTAATGTTACAGGCGGTTTGGATTTCCCATCGTTCAAGGCAGTGACAGAGTGGTAAAGACGTGACAGCTTTTTCTGTCTGTGTTAAATCAGTGAACATCAGGAATGCTGGCTTGCTAGTCTGTGAGGTTAATAGACTGCCTCAGTAGGTGCAGATTTGTTTAGAAATAACTGTTGATGTTTCATAGGTTTCAGAGTAACATTGAACGATATTAAAGGGTGGGTGACATGATTGTTGAACTTTGCATAAATTGGCACAACATATATATCTTTTTATCATTCAGCTATGTTTGTTGTTGCAAACAAAATGATAATTTAATGAAAATTCGTTTCAAAGTGAGTTTAAAATTTGCGCCGTGTTTCTTCACGGGACATCCAGGTACTTCCGCTTGCTAATTTTGTGACGTCATCGTGGGAATTTCAGTCTGCGGCTGAGTATGGAACACAGATTCATTTTCTGCATGTTCGCCTTTTTTTTTTTTGGTTAAAAAGCTCCGCGGTGGCAAGGCTCCGGGGGTGGATGAGATTCGCCCGGAGTTCCTTAGGGCTCTGGATGTTGTAGGGTTGTGTTGGCTTACGCGACTCTGCAATATCGCGTGGACATCGGGGGCAGTTCCCTTGGATTGGCAGACTGGGGTGGTGGTTCCCCTATTCAAAAAGGGGGACCGTAGGGTGTGTTCCAACTATAGGGGATCACACTCTTAAGCCTCCCTGGTAAGGTCTATTCAGGGGTTCTGGAGAGGAGGGTCCGTCGGATAGTCGAACCTCGGATTCAGGAGGAGCAGTGTGGTTTTCGTCCTGGTCGTGGAACACTGGACCAGCTCTACACCCTCAACAGGGTCCTGGAGGGTGCGTGGGAGTTTGCCCAACCAGTTTACATGTGCTTTGTGGACTTGGAGAAGGCATTCGACCGCGTCCCTCGGGGGGTTCTGTGGGGGGTACTCCGGGAGTATGGGGTACCAGGCCCTTTGATAAGGGCTGTTAGGTCCCTGTACGACCGGTGTCAGAGCTTGGTCCGCATTGCCGGCAGTAAGTCAGGCTCGTTTCCGGTGAGAGTTGGACTCCGCCAAGGTTGCCCTTTGTCACCGATTCTGTTCATAACTTTTATGGACAGAATTTCTAGGCGCAGCCAAGGTGTTGAGAGGATCCGTTTTGGTGACCTTAGAATCGCTTCTCTGTTTTTTGCAGATGATGTGGTCCTACTGGCTTCATCAGTTCGTGATTTACAACTTTCACTGGAGCGGTTTGCAGCCGAGTGTGATGCGGCCGGGATGAGGATCAGTTCCTCCAAATCCGAGGCCATGGTCTTGAGCCGGAAAAGGGTAGCATGCCCTCTCCGGGTCGGGGAGGAGGTCCTGCCCCAAGTGGAGGAGTTTAAGTATCTCGGGATCTTGTTCACGAATGAGGGAAAACTGGAGCGTGAGATCGATAGGCGGATAGGTGCAGCGTCCGCAGTGAAGCGGGCGCTGTACCGGTCTGTCGTGGTGAAGAGAGAGCTGAGTCAAAAGGCAAAGCTCTCAATTTACCGATCGATCTACGTTCCCACCCTCATCTATGGTCATGAGCTTTGGGTTATGACCGAAAGAACAAGATCTCGGATACAAGCGGCTGAAATGAGTTTTCTCCGCAGGGTGGCTGGACTCTCCCTTAGAGATAGGGTGAGAAGCTCAGTCATCCGGGAGGGACTCGGAGTAGAGCCGCTGCTTCTCCACATCGAGAGGAGCCAGTTGAGGTGGCTCGGGCATCTGGTTAGGATGCCTCCTGGACGCCTCCCTGGTGAGGTGTTCCGGGCATGTCCCACCGGGAGGAGACCCAGAGGAAGACCCAGGACACGCTGGAGGGACTATGTTTCTCGGCTGGCCTGGGAACGCCTTGGGATTCCCCCGGAGGAGCTGCTCCAAGTGGCTGGGGAGAGGGAAGTCTGGGCCTCCCTACTTAGGCTGCTACCCCCGCGACCCGACCCCGGATAAGCGGAAGAAGATGGATGGATGGATGGATGGATGGATGGATGGATGGATGGATGGATTTTAAAAATGTTGTTTTGTTGTGTCGCATTAGGGTGTTCTAACATCATCAGTGAACAAGTGAGCCTTTTCACTTTCCCAAAAGATGAAATACTTCGTTAAGACTGGACAAAACAAACAGAGCTGTCCTCCTCGGAGCCCCCCTCGCTCCACCTGAACAGTAAGGCAGAACCTGCTGTTTCTTGTTCAACCCCCTGAACTAACTTCGGCTTCCCAAACTGAAGACAAATTGCTCAAATCTAAACTTAGATTGCTAAATTCGTCGGTTTCTATATTGTGCGCTATTGTTATGTAAAAAAAAATGTCTAGGATACATTCCTACGATGACGTCACAAAATTAGCAAGTGGAAGTATACCTGGATATCCCATGAAGAAACACGGCACAAATTTTAAACTCACTTTTTAAACAAATTTTTCATTAAATTATCATTTTGTTTGCAACAACAAACGTAGTTGAATTATACAAGATATATATATGTTGTGCCAATTTATGCAAAGTTCAAAAAACATGTCACACACTCTTTAAGAATCAAAGCAAAGGCAGAAAAAAATAGATATACTGTACTGCATGAGCATAATTCACCGGTGTCACCTAAACCTCTCAGCTTTAGCAAGGGGTGCAGGAGGGCCTGGCTATAGATCACCGTGTTTAACAGTTAGCTGTTCCTGCAGGTGTGTAGGGAATGACAGTTACAGGTTCCATTACTGAAGAGAA
This sequence comes from Garcialebias charrua, assembly GCA_038048925.1. NCBI lineage: Eukaryota > Metazoa > Chordata > Actinopteri > Cyprinodontiformes > Rivulidae > Garcialebias > Garcialebias charrua. The sequence continues at coordinate 33,965 of JBBPBX010025790.1, forward strand.
TGACCCAAGTCCTGCAGCCCCCTCCAGACAGCACTGTCATTACCCATCCATTGTGAGGCCTGAGAGGGAGCTGTAAGTATGGTAGACTTATGGCTTTGTCAGAAGGGCTGGGTGGTTTCCTCTGGCTCAGCATAGGATAAGGAGGGAAAGTGGTATGGAAAAGTAGCCAGATAGAGAGACAGAAATGGAGGAGGATGAGAATGAATTGAACACAGACCCCCTTGATGCCCCGTCACAGTCGCACCACCCCCTGTTGTGCTTGCAAGCAAAGTGCGGGCTGTTAGGCGGGGTGGGTTATTTGGTGCTATTTTTACAAGAAACGGGTTGATTTGTCTTAGGCCATTACCGTCCATTACAGCTGCGAGTCTTGGGGAAAAAGGTGGGAAGCGGCAGACGCTGGCATTCTGCCTAAAGAGAAATCAATGAAACAAATTAATCCTTCGCAGGCTGCAGTGACACTGTAATCCATCATTCAGGGGGTGCTTTTACACGCTGAATAAGGGAGCAAAGGCAGAGCGGAGAAGAGATTGGCGGATGGGTAGCTGGGTGCATGTTGGTTGAGGAAGGGGGAGTGGGATCAGATCCCTTGGGGACAGGGGTAGGCATTTGTGCCTCAGTACAACGGAGGTAACGGTGGGCGGTGGCAAGGAATCGAGCGCTTCCGAGCTCTTCTTTCACACCCCGGAGTTGTCAGACGACACACTGAGCAGAACAAGGAGGAAAGGGATGTAAACACAATCAGCCGAACTGCACCATGGACATGAACACGGCCATGATATGCCCGCGTGTGCTCCTTTTATGTTTTTGAACCCCTGCTGACCGTTTTAACCATGGCAAGCTGTTTACTGATGGTAAGAATGAGACAAGAGCTTTATCATTTATTTATACTGGGATTACAATTAACAACGGAGTAGCTCCAGTCAGGTTATGAGAGGAAAAAACTGAAAACTGAGTGAGACATTTTCATTATTCACCGGTTTTGGGAGCTGTTTGCGTTGCTTTTGTGTTGATGTTTCTTTTGCATTGTAGATCATCCTAACAGCAGACTGGGGTCCAGTTGGTCCCACCCACAGATGTGCTTAGAAGCTGACTGCCCTCTTGCCTGAAGTGGCAAAATTACACCGAGGCGCGCCACCAGCATCTTACTGTTCAAAGCCGAGAGCTGCGCCCAGATTCGCCATGGTGATGCCCCAGCGCGCAGCCAATCAGAGCCCAGATCTGGCCATGTGATCAGATTTCCTGTGAGGAAACAGTCTTGTCCAGTCCAAGAACCATGTGAAGCAGCTGTACCCTCCAGTGAATCACAGCCTACATCGAATGTTGTCACAGTTCAAGTAGGAGAAATGAACACACGCATACGGTCGTATAGAAACTGATCTTTATTTCTTAAGAGCTTCGCCATGTTGCATTGCCGCTTACTTTTCTTACATCATTATTATGAAGGCAAGTTCAAGGCCTTTGCTGTGTTACTGTATCAGCCAGCTTTGTTGATCTTGGGACTGTGGATGAGGGGGGGGGGTCGTGACAGCAGTGACTCGTCTCTGAAACTCCTGTTGAGGGTAGTTACCGTATTTTTCGGAGTATAGGTCGCACCTGAGTATAGGTCGCACCATCCAATTATTGCCAAAGAATTGGAAAAATCCATATATAGGTCGCACCTACGTCAAAATGTGGACCATGTTTAGCTCTGCTGCAAATGTCTCTTCCACAGGAGCGCACAGCAAGGCTTTTAAGAAGATTAACACTTAAAAACAATTAATTGTTTGATAAAAAATTATAGCAAATATGTGTCTGAGCTGAACTTTTCTTTAATAAATGAATAATTTTAGCAGGATAAACACCTAAAAATATATATTTGTTAGCTGACATTATTGTAAGAGTGTGTCTCAGTTTAATTTTTGTTAATAAATGATTACAAATCAGCTTATTTTATAAAAAGCCATATATAGGTCGCACCTGAGTATAGGTCGCAGGCCATGAAAAAAATGATAAAAAGGTGCGACCTATACTCCGAAAAATATGGTAGGTTTCATTCCACTAAAAAGGAAAAGTTCATCCAAACTAGCCCACCTACCTTGACCAGCTTCCAGGGGAGGAGGGGCCAATCCCACACACTCGTCTTAAAGACACAGGTGTTGTTGTTCTGGGACAAGAAAATCAGAGAGAACAGTGGGTGGAGAACAGAAAAGAGGAGAGCTGAGTCAGTATGATGGGCGGAGAGAGAGAAAGGGATAGGAAGGCTGAGATTAGCCAGGGTGGGGCAGGAGAGAGAGGATGGCTGAAGTGTGTGTATGTGTGAGGGGAGAGGGGGGTGAAAGGGAGAAGGGAGGGTGAAGAGAGGAGGAAGGACTGAAAGGATGAAAAAAAAATGTGGGGAGGATATTGCAGCAGAGCGGGTGGTGTGAGGGAGGCAGAGTGAGAAATGTTGCCGGAAATGCTAGAGCCAGCAGCGTGTGTAAAAAAACTCACTGCAACATTTCTCATCCTTGACATCACTGACAGGCTTTACACACACACACACACACACACATTCAGTGTTTCTCAGAGGGATGTAATATCGAAATTTTTAGCAGATTTTTTATTTTAAATTTCAGTCTTTTGTTTCACGTTCTTCAATAAGCAATGCAAACTGTAGTCGGGGATACTAAACCGAAAAAATCTTTGATCTTCACATGAAAAGTGGATATTTGAAAAGTGAAGCACTTTTTATTGCAAACGCCACGAGAACACACTCTGCCCCTTTCACAGTGAACGAGAAGGACCGGGAGGAGTGTGAGATGACGGATACGAGGACAGGGGAAGAGGAGGACAGAAGATTGTTGTGGAATGTTTGCGGCTCTGGTCAGAGCTCGACCGTCTCATTTGTCAGGGTTTGACCCCAGCTCAGAGGTCAGAGGTCGGAGGGAACATCTGAGGGAGACCGCTCGACTGTCACACACACAGACACACGTAAACACAGAAACGTGTGTGAGTGCCCTTCATTTGCTTTCACACATGATTCAAGCTGAACTTTTTGCACATTTATACTAAACGTTGTTAAAAGTCAGCCTGTTCTTCTTCAAGTTGACTTTTACTTGTTTTTATGAAAGTAGTCCCAAAAGCAAACACGTTTCACTTCAGTATTAATCATTCATTTCTATGCAGCAAAACATAAATAGTGCTTGGTAAACATAAAGCTCATAAAAAAAAGAAACATTACAAGTCAAATGGGACAGCCGTTCAAAATCCACCAGAAGTGAGAATCATTTTTTCACATATATAAATCATTATAAATGTAAAGCGACACCGATCTCCTACAATAAAACCGCACGATGCGTCTGCCTCCAGCTTCGGCCCTCGCGGGCCTTTGACGTGTCCCCCTGGATGCCAGGCCACTGCAGCTCTCTGCCTGCAAAGTAACAAACGCAGCCGGTCACAAAGAGTACGGTTAGCTCGCTCGAACTCTGCAAATGAAAGTGAAGTTAAAGCGGGCAGCATCGATACGGGGGGTCCACTTCAGTGACCCACATAAACGCAGGACACCTGTGCATCTCATCGCGTTTACACGACTGACAGCTACACCTTGAGGAGTGAAAATATCACAGCAGACTTGTGTTGGACTGAGTTGCACAATACTTTAAATGACCGTCTTTTGGTTAAAAACACAATATCCATATTTCTTTTTATTCAAACCACCGTATTTTGCCTGTTCTCCTCTCCCTCTGCTGTAGATGGAGACAGGTAGCTCAGTATCTGATATTTTTATGCTTTGAGGGTGCATCTTAAATCGTGCACCTTTTGTCATTCTCAGGCCAAAGACATCAAACAGGTGGGATGAATAATTTATCTTGAGAGTTTCACATTGATAAGGTCACAATCTGCCAGGTCTGGACACTAAACGCAGGCCATCTTCACTTCACTGATGTTCAACACACACACACACACACACCTTTTGGATGAAAATGCTCAGAAATGTCACAGGGGTCATTTAAGTCTGAATATAATTTATAGTAGTTGTTTGCTTTAAAAAAAAAACTAACAGTTTAACTAAATCACAGCTCTTCAGATTCCTTTAATTGATATATTTGCAAGGAGTGGCTGAAATTAATGCAGAACTTTGCTCAAGCTTCATGTAGCTGAAAAATATATTCAAGTTTTCTACATGCATGATGACACTTGTTTCCAACGGCTCAGGGGAGTAAAGCGAAGGATTTACTTTGTGTTTGATCTGAATTGTTGTAAAAAAAAAAAAAGAGCGTTCAGTCATCCTGAGCATGCGGCATGTTGATGGTTCAGCTACACTACCTTTCTAATTAAGCCCCTGCTGTGTGTTTGGGTTTGTGGAGAAATGGTGCAGTGGCAGGAATCACGCCACTCAGATGCAAACCATAAGATAAATAAAAATAATGGTCAAACTATCACTCAGAGTCAGTTAGTGCACGGCAGCATGACTAAAAGTGCAAACATCATTCTGTCAACGTTGTCCACTGGAGCTGCACCTTTCAGTTACATAATATGAGCTGTTTGGACCCAGGAGGAAAACACTCCTTCACTGATGACCCTTACCCTATAACACACACACACACACACAGCTTTCCTCCTCTTTTATCTCATTTATTTAGCTTTTTTTTTTTTTAAATAATCATGAAATGTATTTTTTTCAAGTT
>JBBPBX010025791.1:0-38610 GCA_038048925.1 Garcialebias charrua
AAATACGGTAAGTATCTTTTTGGTTACTTCAAGAACTTTGTAAATACTGGATATGGAACCTGTAGGTACCATGTAAGCACTCTAGTAAGAACCCTGTAGTACCTTTACTCCATAGTTACTGGGCTGCATTATGTATTGCTACCAGACAGTGAAGCCATCAACCCAACATGTTCCTCCGTGGTTCCACATTAGTCAGCATTGCTGTTCTGTTGATGCAAGAAGATGCAACATTATTTGTTAGAAGCCATTTTAAGTGACTGTAACGTCAGTATATTTCCTTCAAACGTGAAAAAACAGTAAAGACGTGTTTAAAAAGTCTGGAGTTCTGTTCACGCCAAACAGAAACTAAAAGTGAAGCAACACGTCTAAAAGTTCAGTTTGACTGTAGCAGGAGAAAAGATCTGCTTTCATCCAGAGCCGCTGAAGTGTGACCCACAGCAGCTGTTGATTCACCTGTTGACTTCCTGATAAGAAGAACCTCCACGGTCTGAACCGACCTGCACAACAATGGCTCTGTTTGGTTTCATTCAGGCCCGGGGGGGCCAGGGGGCCGGGCAGTGCTTGTTGGAGACGGTCCAAACTCCAAAACTAGTTCTGACAATCTGCAATGAAATGGACTCATTTAGACCCAAGCAGAACAAACATGAGGTCGAAACGTCTCAGAGCTGAAGGAGTTTCTGTAACGTCACGAGATTCACTTCCTGTTTTTATTCTTTTAACAACCGTTTATTAACCTGAGACTTTATGAGCTTTAAAGTCATCTTACTTCATAAACATGCTTTAAAAGTTCTGAGCTCTTGTTAAGGAACTTATTTAAAGTGGACCACAGATTCAAAATTCACTTTTTAATGGTTATTTTACTCAACTTTGGGTATGTACTTCATAAAAAAACAGTCCTAGGGCCAAAAAAATGCACCCAGTGGTTTATTTACTCTAAGTATATTTATTTATCTTTGATAGAAACACAAAGTTTTCAAATCCTGCGGTTTGTGACGTCACAAACCGCAGCCACAACCCACCTCAAACCTGAGTCCAGCCCCTCGCAACCCCTGGTGATGCTCCACCCACTTCAGTATAAAAGACGTGACGGTTGTTTTTCCTGATTTCATCTCATCTTTTGTTTAAATGTTCTTAATTTCATGTGTACAGCACTTTGTTGCAGCTGTGGTTGTTTTAAATGGCTTTATAAATAAAGTATAATTGTTATTTTTACGTTTTAGTTCAATTTTTAGCGTATTAGCGATCGCTCCCAACGAGCAGCCGGCAGACGGAAAACGAGCAGACCGCCGGCGAAGAGACCATCTGCGGGCGGGAGCTGCTGGGAGCTGATAGCTTTTGAGGAGCGTGGGGTCCGGTCAGAGGTTGCCTCATACGGATAAATTAACTGGAGACACTCAGTGAACTTTGTGTATGTCTGGACTGAAGCAGAGATCGCTCCCAAAAGCGCCGCATGCAACGAGCGGAGGAGGAATGAGCTATTTTTAGCATCAGATTCGGGCTAAAAGAAGCAGCTCATGGCGGCGCGCGCGGACGGCTTTCGGTAAGTTATCTTAAGCTAGCACTAACAGTAAGTCAAATGAGTAATAAAAAAGGAGCTAATTTTAAAACAACAACAGATTACAGAGACTGGGTGTTACAGAGGGCGGAGTAAATGTAAACAGATCTTTGAAGGGCGTGGCCATGAGAGCTCATTATCATAAACCAGTCGTTCAAAACTAAAGTTAAAAATGGCAGAATTAAAAAGGGTATAATTGATTATCTAAGAATTATTTTGTGTATTAAATTGAATGAACATTGTCTGGATAGCCCACAGATATACCATAAAATTTAAAAACCTATCTGTGGTCTCTTTTAAAACTAAGAGAATTATCGGATTATTTAAAACTAGTTTAACTGACTCAACGTGGTCAAAAAATGTTTTTACACATCTGTTGGCAAAATATCTAGGCACCAGATTCCTCTGTGACCTGTAAAGCAAAATGCAGGTGAAGGAAATGGATGCATGGATGGATGGATGGATGATGAATGGCTGGATGAATAGATGGATGGATGGATGGATGGATGGATGGATGATGAATGGCTGAATGATGGGTGATGAATGGCTGGATGAATAGATGGATGGATGATGGATGATGAATGGCTGAATGATGGATGATGAATGGCTGGATGAATAGATGGATGGATGGATGATGAATGGATGGATGAATAGATGGATGGATGGATGAATGGATGGATGAATGATGGGTGATAATTGATAATGGATGGATGAATAAATAGATGGATGATGGATAGATAAATGGATGGAGGGAGGGAAGGATAGATGATGATGATGGATGGATGGATGATGGATGGATAAATGGATGGATAAATGGATGGATGATAGATAAATGGATGGATGGATGATAGATAAATGGATGGATGGATGACAGAAAGATTGATGGATGAATAATGTGTGATGATGGATGGATGGATGGAAGATGAATGGATGGATGAATAGATGGATGGATGGATGCATGCATGAATGGATGATGGATGGGTGATGAATGGATGATGGATGGATGGATAAATAGATGGATGGATGACTGGATGGATGGATGCATGAATGGATGGATGAATGATGGGTGATGAATGGATGGATGAATAAATAGATGGATGATGGATAGATAAATGGATGGAGGGAGGGAATGATAGATGATGATGATGGATGGATGGATGGATGGATGATGGATGGATAAATGGATGGATGATGGATGGATGATAGATAAATGGATGGATGGATGATAGATAAATGGATGGATGGATGGATGACAGACAGATTGATGGATGAATAATGTGTGATGATGGATGGATGGATGGATGATGAATGGATGGATGAATAGATGGATGGATTGATGCATGAATGGATGATGGATGGGTGAGGAATGGATGATGGATGGATGGATGGATAAATAGATGGATGGATGGATGACTGGATGGATGGATGCATGAATGGATGGATGAATGATGGGTGATGAATGGATGGATGGATAAATAGATGGATGATGGATAGATAAATGGATGGAGGGAGGGAAGGATAGATGAAGATGATGGATGATGGATGGATGGATGGATAATGGATGGATAAATGGATGGATGGTGGATGGATGATAGATAAATGGATGGATGATAGATAAATGGATGGATGGATGATGGACAGATTGATGGATGAATGATGTGTGATGGATGGATGATGGATGGGTGGATGATGGATGGATGATAGATGGATGGATGAATGGATGGAGGGAAGGATAGATTATGATGGATGGATGGATGGATGGATGGATGGATGGATGGATGGTAGATAAATGGATGGATGATAGATAATGGATGAATGATGTGTGATGGATGGATGATGGATGGGAATGGATGATGATGGATGATGGATGGATGAATGGATGGAGGGAAGGATAGATGATGGATGGATGATAGATAAATGGATGGATGGATGATGGGTGATGAATGGATGTATTTATGTATGTATGGATTGACGGATGTTAGCAAAATATCTCATGAATCCATGGACGATTTTTTAAAATGAATTACAACCAACTGCTGAAGAAAACCCAATTCAAGATGGCCGCCACATCCAACACAAAAAGCAGTTTACAGATCCAGAGCTGAAGTTGGGGCTGGTAGTAGCTGAGAGTCCTTCACAACTCAAACTCTTATGTTTGTCAGGAAGACAGCGAGCGGCGTGCACCGATGGACTCTCAGCTACGACCACACCCACCTCTGGCCAGTTTACTGTTCGCCACGGTCAGCTGGCTGAGGCGGCCATCTTAATCTCGGCAGGCTCCATAAGTGACCATTTCCTGGAAGCTTCATCAAAATCCACCCAGTGGTCTGAGAGACATTTTGCTAACAGACAGGCAACGCTGGCTCTAAATAGTTGTCGGCTAATTTGTATGTTTGGAGCTCAGTCTCGGCTACGACCACACCCAATTTTAACTCAATACAGGTGGTCCTCGACTTACGGCAATCCGACTTTACGAACGTATCATATTAATAAAAATATGAAATAAATAATAATAATAATAATAATAATAATAATAATAATAATAATTTTTATTTGTTTAAATGTTTTTGATTTCATGTGTACAGCACTTTGTTGCAGCTGTGGTAGTTTTAAATGGCTTTATAAATACATTTTTATTATTATTACAGTATTATTATTTGTAAGCCGATTTACGAAGTTTCCGCCAGTTTTCAGCAGTCAGTTTTCGGCAGTCAGTTTCCGCCAGTTTAGCCAGTTAGCTCCGGCCCTGACAGCCGGCTTTGGACGGACCGTGTCCGATCAGAGGTTGCTGCGCTCGGATACATGAGCTGGAGCTGAACGGCGGTTTTGCGGAGGGACGGATGGACGAAGGAAAACGACGTTGTGGACCGCGTGAAGCAGCAGACAGCAAGCTCGACCGGAGGAGCAACGAGATAACATGCTAACAAACCTAGCTGTAGGATGGACGGGTGGATGCTAACGCCCCACCGGGGACACGGAGCCGACGGGCGGCGGAGCTCGCCTCGATGTCTGCCTGGCAGCCTCAGATGTTGGATGGACACGAGCTAACATGCTAAATCGTGGAGAAACAGCTGCGGCAGCCATTTGGAGGGGCTAACATGCTAACGTGCGCAGCTATTTGGAAGGGCTAACATGCTAACGCGCACAACCATTTGGAAGGCTAAAATGCTAATGCGCACAGCCATTTGGAAGGGCTAAAATGCTAACGCGCGCAACTATTGGAGGGGCTAACATGCTAACACGCGCAGCTATTGGAGGGGCTAACATGCTAACACGCGCAGCCTTTTGGATGGACACCGCGGAGAAACGGCTCCCAGTAAGTTATTCACTATTTTTCCCTTCATTATGTATGGAGTTAACATGCTAACAGTACTTCCTGTAAACAGTTTGGACCGCGTGGAGCAGCACAAAGCTGCAGAGCTCAGACGTGCAACGAGCTAACATGCTAAAAGACGGAGACAGGCTTCACCAGCTCAAAGTAAGAAGTTAACTTTTTATTTTGTCTCCAAATGTACTGTATGTGTTTTGTGATAATTATGTAGGGTACTGTGTTAGGATCAGTGATGTCAGTAACACGTTACAAAGTAACGCGTTACTCTGGTCGGACCACTTTTTTCAGTAACTAGTAATCTAACGCGTTGCTTTTCAAACTGCAGTAATCAGATTAAAGTTACTTTCTCCAAATTATTGTGCGTTACTTAGTTATTTGTCATTTTCTGTAGTACTGTAATTTAATTTTATTTCGCCAATGCGTCTCGGGGGGAGCGATAAAAAAAAAGACAGGAGTGACGTCAGTCTATGCGACCGCCCGGTGTCTTGTAGCACACGTTAGCATTAAGCTAGGTTTAGCATCTCGCTGCGGTCTCCTGTTTGTTTGGGAACGTTGTGACTTGTTAAAAACACGAGCGCACATCCAAAACGGTGTGTGGACTTTGTTTCACGGAGACTGGATCTGCAGCAGACAACACGTCTAACTTGAACGGACTTAACGACGTGATCCGAACGTGAACGAGGAGCAGCTTGTAAACACTGCTAACAGAGCAGCAGCAGCATTAAAACAGCCTTCAGGTAGGTCAGATCAGTCAATAACACAAACTGTAGGACATTTTAAAGCTCTGGATCTACGTCTGAAATGTTGTTGTTGCTGTGCAGGCTTTAAATTAACTGAGCGTCTCTAAAACGTCTTCCATCACGTCCATCATCATGTCAACACCAGCCAAAAAGTTAATCACTTTATGAAAAAACTGATGTCAACAAGTCCTGGAGCTGAATAAATCCCTGCCCTGATGATGACCGAGAGATCCAACCACAAGAAGAGGTATTGTTCTTTTATTAATAATTAACCTTTTTAATTTAAAATGATAATCTTATTAACTATTTTTATTTTTTTACCTGTTTGTGTTATTTCCAGTCTGAGACAGAGGAAGCAGCTGTCTTTTTCCTCTTGAGGGACATCCACCTGCAGCTAAGAAGCGTGTGATGATGACCCTGATGCATGCTCAATAATCCAGGTAGAAAAATCTAAAAATGCTAAGTCTGGTCCTCTGGACATTCAAAAAACAAAACAGAACAAAAAAAATTGTAGAAACGTTTTATCTTTTGTCCAAAAGACTTCCTCAGTCTGAGATGCTGTATTCATCTCAATCTTATAAATACTGTAGCACCCTCTCACAGTGGATGAACCAGTTTGCTGCTGACAGCTGAAACCAGCTGCTCACGGACCATCAGCCTAACAATGGATAGTTAGCAGCACCCTGATGGTTGTTTGCTATTCACAGAGGGCTGAGTGATACTAGCAATAACAGCATTGTAAGAGGGGGACAGTTGAACCCGGAGGCCTCCACCTCTGTTTAATGATGGATGGTTTCTTTTCACAAAGATGGCCTCCTTTACTCCTCTCTCAAACCATTGTTCCTCTCTATCAAGGATGTGAACATCTTCATCCCTGAAAGAGTGACCTCTGACCTGGAGATGAGTGTAGACCACAGAGTCCTGACCTGATGATGTTGATCTTCTGTGCTGGACCATCCTTTTGGCCAGTGGCTCATGCTTTTATTTATTTTCATACAAACGTATTGTTTACTTGACACATTTTCAAAATAAACATTTTATAAGTCTTTTTTGTAAAAATATTATTTGTTTAGTGAAGTCAAGAAAGACTACTGTATTTTGTTTTTTGAATATTTATTAGTAATTATTTTATTAAAACATTTAAATTTTTTATGTATTGTGACAGAGGGTTCTTGTCAGCGGCTGCTGAAAGTAACTAATAAAGTTTAGTTTAGTTTAGTTTAGTTTATTCATTCATTTTATACAAATAAAACAATACAACATTTCACATCAAATAAAAATACTTGTACAACACATAAATAAAATGAAGGGTGGCAGTAAGAAGAAAAAATCTTATTTTTAACTGCCCCCTCTTACATCCCATCAAATCAAACAACAATCAACAGTCAAAACAATCAAAGTAACTTAGTAATCTAACTTAGTTACTTTCCAAATCAAGTAATCAGTAACTTAACTAAGTTACTTTTCCCAAGGACTAATCAGTAACTTAACTAAGTTACTTTTTCAATGTAACTATGCCATCACTGGTTTAGGATAGGCGAAGTGCTTGGTAACTTGGTAACTGTTTTGTACCGTACATGTACGTGTATAAGTGGCGGCTCGTGCGTTTTCCGACTTACGACGATTTTTGTGTTATGAACGGGCGTAGGAACGGAACTCCTGGGCTTGGGTGTGGGCTGCCCCATGTAGGGGGCAGATACATGTCCTGGACCTAGGGGGTATAGAGTGTGCATCAGGATTATGAATGGATCGTATCGTTATTGTTTGTCTTTGTGTGCGTGAGGATGAGGGTGGGTCCGAGTGAGTGTGTCTGTGTATGAATGTCTGATTGTCAGGCTGGGATTTGGACTGCCCCCTCTGTTACATTTGAGGCTACTTGGTGTCACGCTCCTATCACGTGGCCCCCGGGTGGGTGTCCTTTTGCCTGCGGGCGTGCTGGGGGCCCTTGTTGTCGCTTTCAGGGGTTGGGCGCTTGGGCGTGTGTCGGCTCGGCCTGGTGGCTGCCTGGTGGGGCTCGGGTCCTCTGGTCCTATCGGGTCTGGGCCTGAGGGGTGGGCGTCCCTGGTGCCCGGGCCTCGGTGTCCGGGCCTGGGGCTACGTCAGTGCAGCGGGCTCTTGCAGCGGGCTCCGGCGGGGGCCTGTGGGTTTGTCGCTGTTGGCCTCCCGGGGGTCATTGTGTGTAGTCGCTGGTGGAGCTCGTCCGGTTCTCCCCCTTGGTCAGATCTGGGGAGAGGGTGAGTGGCTCGTCCTGTTCGGGTGGCCCTGGGGACTCTGGGCTCGGGGTCCTTCTTGGGGTCTTGGGCTTTGATCGCCCCTTCGTCTGCCTCGGGCCTTGGGGGGGCGGATCTCTGATGCTTCACGGTCGCTACTGAATGTTCTATTGGAGGAACCTTATTCACTTATGCATGCTCACAACCACACACAAATGGATGCAGGGATGTATATGTAGATATCATATGCAGATATGTAGATGGATATGTGATATGAATGTATATGTATGTATACTGTATTTATATTTGTAGGTATGGGTATGTTTATTTATGGAAATCTACTGCAAGGTCATGAATATTATTAGTCTTTATGCATGTGTATTTTGTTGCTGTGTTCTGTCATGTGCTTTGCAGGATTGCGGACGGAGGTTGGGTGTGTTTGCCTTGTGCTTTTTTTGTGGATAATTGTTGTTTTGTTGTCTTACTTTCTATCTTTACTTTCTCTCTTTTAAAAAAAATTCATATCGGACTGAGAGGATGGCTGTGAGGTGAGAAGGGAGGCCATCTATAAAGGAAAAAAAAAAAAAGGAACGGAACTTGTTCGTAAGTCGGGGATCACCTGTATATGTAAACTTATCTGTTTTAACCATTCTTGTTCTCTAAGATTTACTGTAGATCCACTGAAGTTAAAAGATCCTTGAGATATTTTGCAGACAAACTAAAACAAGCACAAACAAACAAACAAATACAAACAAACAAACGTCCCAGCAGTGAGTGCCGTCGGCCTGAATCCACCGTTCGGGGGTTTCTGGGGATAAAAATACTCCCCGGCGGTGAAAGGCCTCTTTGTGGTGCGGCTCTCGGGCCATGTAAGGTGATAGTGCAGGTCCTGAGAGCGTCCAGGTAGCTCCTCCCACCTGATGATGTCACTGCCCACATAACTCCTCCCCTGCACCTGCCCTGCTGTATAAAAAAGGATGTGGTTGAAGTGGAGGTAACACATCGCCGCACACCTGCAGGTTCAGGACCGGACCTGGAACAGCGGGCCCTGCCTCCTCCTCGGGCGTGACGTGTATCTTTTCATCAGAAGAAGAAGAAGAAGAAGACGGGCGCTCCGTGCATCTTTTCATCATCAGAAGAAGAAGAGGACGGGTGCTCAGCATGTCTGTGGGAGTGGAGCTGATCGGGATCTCCCTGTGCATCCTGGGATGGATCATCGCCATCGTGGCCTGCGCCATGCCCATGTGGCGGGTGACGGCGTTCATCGGCAGCAACATCGTGACGGCGCAGATCATCTGGGAGGGCCTGTGGATGACCTGCGTGGTCCAGAGCACGGGCCAGATGCAGTGCAAGGTCTACGACTCCATGCTGGCGCTCTCCCAGGACCTCCAGGCCGCCAGGGCCCTCACCGTCATCTCCGTCCTCTTGGCCATCTTGGCCGTGCTCGTGGCCGTCGCCGGCGCCAAGTGCACCAACTGCATTGAGGACGAGGCCTCCAAGGCCAAGGTGATGATCGTCTCCGGGGTCTTCTTCATCGTCTCCGGGGTCATGCAGCTCATCCCCGTGTCCTGGTCGGCCCACACCATCATCAGGGACTTCTACAACCCGCTGATCACCGACGCCCAGCGCAGGGAGCTGGGCGCCGCGCTGTACATCGGGTGGGCGGCGGCGGCGCTGATGGTCCTCGGCGGCGGGCTCCTGTGCTGCTCCTGTCCGCCCAAAGAGACCAGGTACAACAACTCTCGGATGGCCTACTCCGCCTCCCGCTCCATGGGGGGCCCGGCGCTGGAGAGGAAGGACTACGTTTGATCCGCGCCAAAGGGCTGGAGCGTCCATGAAGAACGCCCCTGGCTTTGTTTGTTGGCATCACCTTCGAGAGGATTCGTTCTTGAACGAGACGTTTTGTAACATGTAACTGAAAACTGCGCTCGAACCCGCTTCAGGGTCAAACTTAAAGGAAGAAAAGGTAAAAGCAGAAGTGTGTGTGTCGTAAACCGAGTGAGCCGTGACCCCAGAGGTGACCCCCGTTCAGAGGGAGAGATCAGGAGGTGATGCGTTCAGGCGTCCTCGGCGGTTCAAAGACATTTAACGGCTTCGGCTGTTCGGGAGTTTTTTAACGTTTCAGCTCGCACCGAGGCAGAGCAAACAAACTGCGTTCAGTTACAACCTGGTGTTTTACAGTTACCTGTCTCCAACTTGTGTCATAAATGTTTTTTTTGTTTTTGTTTTTAATAAAACTGACTTTTTTAGCTCCTGAATGTTTGGTTTTATTTTGAAGAAGATGCTGCAGCTCCAGTTGGGCAGAACGACCGCTGCACGACTCGGTGAACCTTTAACAGACTGCTGTTGACATTTGATCCCGAGGGCCGTGACGCACACACACACACACACACACACAGGTTTGTTTTTTTATCTTTATGGGGCCATTGCATTGACTTCCATTCATCTTTCATTCATTTCTATAGCCTAACCCTGACCTTTACCCTAAACCTAACCATTAGCAATGCATACCTTACCCTAAAATTAACACATCCTCAATTCACACCTTAGTCCTAAACCTAACCCCTAACCCACCAACGGGACTTCTTCTTATGGGGGCCGGGCTTTGGGCCCCATAAGGAGCAGTTACCATACCATTTTATTTATAAAGCACTTTAAACAGCGACAAGGCCAACCAAAGTGCTGTACAAACAAACAAACAGGCAACACACAACAATGAAGTACAGTTGGTCCTCACAATGTAGTATAAATGGGAAAAATGGGCCTTACAAAGTAGCATAAAAAAGGACACACGCACACAGTTCACCGTTAGCTTTAAGGAGCTGCTCCTGATCACATTTGCAGGTTTTACTTTAGAAAAAGATGGAACTCGTTCAGGCTGCAGTTTTGTTGGACGGAGCCGTGACTTCCAGCCTGAACACCTGCTGCCACACCTGAAGACAAAGAGCTGAAGCAAACGCATGAAAAATTCACCGCCCGTTCACAGTAAATATGGCTGAAGGCTCCTGCGGCCGGATCACGTTCCTCGTATCGATGTCGCCGCCAATCGTCCGCCCAGGATGACAGTAACCACAGATTACAGCTCGCCTGCTGGGAATCAGACCGCCGGGGTTTCTTCTTCCTTTGTTAGCCTTTGTGTTTCATAAAACAACAGATGTGGACAGCGATCACTTCCTGTTCCTCTGACCTTCACGTTTGCTCATCGTTAAGCCGAACAGGAAGCCGCTGAGTCACAGAAACTTTCCGGTCAACAGATGAATCTTTGCTGAGCGACGGCTGCTGCTGGTTTTCACGTGAAATACATCAGAAACCAGAGAAAAATCAAGCCAAGCTAAAAAGCAAAAAGTTGACTAAAAGTATCAAAAGGCTATATACAGGCTAAAATGATAAAAGGCTGACTAAAAGTTAAAAGTATAAAAAAAAGCTAGCTAGAAATGAAAAGCAGTAAAAGACTGACTATAGCTAAAACCAAAAAAATAATAAAAAAAACAGCAAAGGGCTAACAAAAAGCATAAGTCAATTAGAAGCTAAAAGCATCAAAATGCTGACTAAAAGCCAAAATAATAAAAGTCTAGCTAAAAATGAAATGCAACAGAACTGCAGCTAACAGCTAAATTAGCAAAAGGCTACCTAAATGTACCAAAAAGCTACCCAGAAGCTAAAGCATCAAAAGATTTGCTAAAAAATAGTAAAAGGCTAGCTACATCTAAAACAGCAAAGAACTACTTAAAAACATCAGAAATTTTGGTAGGTGCTAAATTTGAAAAAGGCTGGCTAACAGCTAAAAGTTTGCAAAAAATCTAGCTAAAAGCAGAGAGCATCAAAATGCTAGCTAAAGCTAAAAGTAGCAAAATGCTAAGAGCCATAAAACAAAAGGTTAACAAAAAGCATTGAAATAATAATTAGAAGCTTATAGCAGCAAAATGCCAGCTAAAAGACAAAACTAGCAAAAGGCTGCTAAAAGCTAAACATAGCAAAAGTGTGCTAAATGTTAAAATATCAAAGGCTAAGTAAAAGTATCAAAAAGCTAGCCTAAAGCTAAAAGTAGTAAAAAGCCAGCTAACAACTAAAAACAGCAAAGTTCTCGCCAAATGTTAAAATATCAAAGGCTAAGTAAAAGTATCAAAAAACTATAGCCAAAAGCTGAAAGTAATAAACGGCCAGCTAACAACTAAAAACAGCAAAAGGCTAGCTAAATGTTAAAGTAGCAAAAGGTTAGCTAAATGATAAATATCGCAGGCTATGTAAAGTATAAAAAGGCTACCCTAAAGCTAAAAGTAGTAAAAGGCCAGCTAACAACTAAACACAGAAAAAAAAACTAGCTAAATGTAGTAGTAAAAAGCTATATAAAAGTACCAAAAGGCTAGCTAAATGCTAAATATCAAAGGCTATATAAAAGTAGCAAAAGCTAGCCTATAGCTTAATGTAGTGAAAGGCCAGGTAACAACTAAAAACAGCAAAGTTCTTGCTAATGTTTAAGTAGCAATAGCCAAAAGCTGAAGTAATAAAAGGCCAGCTAACAACTAAAAACAACAAAAGGCTAGCAAAATGTTAAAGAAGCAAAAGGTTAGCTAAATGATAAATATCATGGCTATGTAAAAGTATAAAAAAGCTATCCTAAAGCTAAAAGTAGTAACAGGCCAGCAAATAACTAAACGCAGCAAAAAAACTAGCTAAATGTTAAAGTAGCAAAAGGCTATATAAAAGTAGCAAAAGGCTAGCTAAATGCTAAATATCAAAGGATAAACAAAAGTATCCTAAAACTAAATGTAGTAAAAGACCAGCTAACAACTAGAAACAGCAAAAACAAAATGTTAAAGAAGCAAAAGGTTAGCCAAATGATAAATACCACAGGCTATGTAAAAGTAAAGGCTACCCTAAAGCTAAAAGTAGTAAAAGGCCAGCTAACAACTAAACACAGCAAAAAACTAGCTAAATGTTAAAGTAGCAAAAGGCTATATAAAAGTACCAAAAGTCTAGCTAAATGCTAAATATCAAAGGCTATAAAAGTAGCAAAAGCTAGCCTACAGCTAAAAGTAGTAAAAGGCCAGGTAACAACTAAAACAGCAAAAGGCTAGCTAAATGCTAAATTTCAAAGGATAAACAAAAGTATCAAAAAGCTAGCCTAAAACTAAATGTAGTAATAGACCAGCTAACAACTAAACACAGCAAAAGGCTAGCTAAATGTTAGTAGCAAAAGGCTAGCTAAAAGAAATTTAAAGCTAGCTAAAAGATGCAGAACTGTGGCTAAAAGATACATGAGACTAAAACAGATCCAGTTTGTTAAAGCAGATTTTAAAAGGTCTTTCTGAAGGAATGTTAATAAATTTCTGAGGGGAAAATATTTGTAAACGAAAAGTTAAACATTTTGGATAAAAGTTACCAAAAAAAAGTCATCTCCTGAAAGAGCCAAATACTGTATTTTGTTTCATGAGCTAAAAGGACAAAAATAGAGCAGAAGTAGTTAGATAGCAAGAAACGGTCAAAGTTCACACAAAGAGCAGAAATATAATTAAAAATGTTGTTTCTGACTGGAATGTTTTTAAAGATTAACCCAGTTTCAGTGAATTCAAACCCTCGTCAGCCAGAAAAGTCCTTGAGGCTGGAATGAAACTCCGTCTTATCAAATACCTGAACCGGGACGGCCCAGAACAGGGAAGAAAGGAGGTTCTGAAAGTGTCTCTGCTTTCGCTCTGTTAACTCAGGCCAAACCGGAGCCACGTGACCGAAACCAGGAGAGAGGCAGGGAGGGTTCCTGGCACCTGAAGGGAGTCCAGGAAAACCACCTGAGTCCAGTGAGCAGAAACTCATTAAAGCATGAAGGAAACCAAAGCACAGAAAAAAGCTGACCTGGAACACGTCATGGAGTTGGTGTCTTTAGCTCTGGTAGAAAATAAGCCGAAACTTTTCAAGTAGCAGAATATCTGGGAATATTTTCAGAAATAGATGAAAGCAGCATTTAAAAACTGAAACAGAGAGCAGATGTTTTTTAATTGGTATCGCCCATTTACAGAGTAAATGTTTTAGTCTTGGTGTGTGTCTGTTAGCAAAATATCTCATGAACCACTTTCAGGAAACTTTCAGTGAATGATCCCGATTCTGGAGTCAAACACATTCAAGATGGCTGCCTCACCTAACCAACATTCAAACTCTGAGCGTGACGTCTCCCGACATCGAACAAGACTGAGCATCAAATTATTTTAAGGTTTGACCAAAAACGTATCCGACATCCACCGTTCGCAGCAGAAAACAGTCTGAGATGAGCTTCACGGGCCTCTGGGCCTTTCAAAATAAAATGAAAAACATTTAAAACAACCTGCTGGTGAATATTCTCAGTCGTCCAGGACATGATAAATCAAAAAGGCGTTCAATACAAGATCAACTGGACTTTATTTGTAACAGAAAACGTTTCGACTCCTATCCAGGAGGCTTTTTCAATTCCATTTAAAACAACCAAAAAAAAGATGGAAAGATCAAAGGAATATACATTTATTTTTTAAATCTGACCACTTCAGGTGGAACATTTGCTGTTGGTTGATTTTGGTCCAGGTTCAGGCAGGACTGGACCTAAAACAGCATTTAAAAAAAAATCAGAGTCAGAGTCAGAGATGCTTTATTGTCATTCGCACCACATGTGGTACATGTGGTGGAACGAGATTATGTACACAGGGTCCCAGTTACATCCAACAACAATGAAATGTAAAAGAAAAACAGTAATAGAAAATCATCTTACTTTTAACTATGGAGGGTGAAATGTGACCAAATTAAATAAATTAAATGTATCATTTAATTATTCAATACATCATTAAATCATTAAATATACAACAAAATTATTAAATATAAATTAATTAATCAAATGTTCCATGAAATTATGGGGTGCCGTTTGTAAAGTTATACAGTCAAAAATTAACGTAAATATTTTGGTTTATTGAGCTTTTAATAAGAAACTTTTTTTTTTCAAAGTCAAATTTTCACCATGTTATTCATACAAGTTTCACTTTTTGAACGGAGTTACTGAAATAAATCAACTTTTTCATGATACAGGTGGTCCTCGACTTACGACGGCTTCCACTTACAACGTTCCGACTTTACGAACGCATCATATTAATAAAAATATGAATTTTTTTGTGTGTTTAAATGTTCTTGATTTCATGTGTACAGCACTTAGCTGTGGTTGTTTTAAATGGCTTTATAAATAAATTATTATTATTACTATTACATACTTTTTAATTTTTAAGCCAATTTACGAGGTTTGCGGCAGTTTCCGCAAGTTTTCGGCAGTGCCCACGAGTTTAGCCTTAGCCAGTTAGCTCCAGCCTTGACAGCCGGCTTTGTCCGATCAGAGGTTCCTGCGCTCGGATACATGATCTGGAGCTGAACGGTGGTTTTGTGGAGGAACGGATGGGCGAAGCAAAACGACACTGTTGACCGCGTGAAGCAGCAGACAGCGAGCCGGACCGGAGTAGCAACGAGCTAACATTCTAACAAGCCTTGCTGTAGGATGGACGGTTGGATGCTAACGCCCCATCCGGGACACGGATCCGACGGGCTGCGTCCGGGAGCTCGCCTCCATGTCCGCCTGGCAGCCTAAGATGTTGTCTGGACACCGAGCTAACATGCAAAAATGTGGACAAACAGTTGCAACAGCCTTGGAGGGGCTAACACTAACGGGCGTTGCTAATGGTGGGGCTAACATGCTAACGCAGAGCAGCTTGTTTTGGATGGACGTCACGGAGAAACGGCTTTCAGTAAGTTATTAACTCTTTTCCTGGCTTCAAATGTATGGAATTAACAAGCTAACAGTCCTTCCTGTAAACAGTTTGGACTGCGTGGAGCAGCACGAAGCTGCGGAGCTTGGACGTGCAAGAGCTAACATGCAAAAAGACGAGACAGGCTTGACCAGCTCAAAGTAAGAAATTAATATTTTATTTTTTAGCCCTGGACTGTAAGTGTTTTTTGATAATTATGTAGCTGTGTTAGGATAGGCGAAGTGCTTGGTAACTTGGTAACTGTTCATTACCTACATGTACGTGTATCAGTGGCGGCTCGTGTGGTCCCCGACACGTCATTTTCGTGTTACGAACGGGCCGTAGGAACGGAACTCGTTTGTAAGTCGGGGACCACCTGTATTCTAATTTTATGACCAGCACCTGTGTATATATTAATAAGGCTTTATAAACCCTTCCCACAAAGCTGAGCAGAGACACACAACAGGTTGCGTGCACGCCTGTTGTGTGTCTCTGCTCAGCTGTGACAGACCAACATGTTCTCACTCCCTACTCGTCATGTATTGATGATAAGGGTCAGGGTCCCTCCGCGTTACATACTTGATGCGTCGGGTCGCCCCTTCTCGTCATTTTTGGTGTGCAGGGTGCTCTCATTGGTTTGTTTGGGGTTCGGGGGTCAAATAAAAGGTGAATGGTTAAGTTTAGGGTTTGTTATCAGGTTAGGCCTAAGGTTTAAATTTTGACAGAAAAATCATTCCTGTTGATAAAAAATAAGTATATGTGAAAAGTGCTTCACTATCCAAACTGGAAGAGAAGATCACAACTTAAAGCCCCACTGACATGATGTTTTAATTTTCATAAAATTGCTCAAAATATATATCTTTTATCATTTAAATATGTTCATTTTTGCAAACAAAATGCTAAATCACTTTAATTTTGCTTTAAAAGTGATTTTGAACTTCAAGCCATGTTTAATCATGGGAAATCCAATTACACACGAACGCACCATCTGTGATGTAACACTGGGCAGAGGGCTCTGGTCTCTTTAATAGCGGACCATTTAAAACCCGACGAATTTATCAATCTATGTGAAGATTTGAGCTATTTGTCTTCATTTTGGGAAGCAGAAAATAGTTTGGGTGATGGAACAAGAAACAACAGGATCTAATTTAGGTCTGATGCTGTATCAGACTTACCTTCATGTGGAGCTGCTCACACCCGCACACTGTGACAAGCCCAGAGCTCTGCCCGGTGTGACATCACAGATGGTGCGTTCGGGTGTAATCAGATTTCCCATGATTAAACACGGCTTGAAGTTCAAAATCACTTTTAAAGCAAAATTAAAGTGATTTATCATTTTGTTTGCATAAAGGAACATATTTAAATGATAAAATATATAGATATTGAGCAATTTTATGAATAGTAAAAAAATCATGTCGGTGGACCTTAAGGGGGTGGCCGTGGCACAGTGGTAATGCAGTCGACCCCCGATCAGAAGGTTGGAGGTTCGGATCCCGCGTCCGCCCACCATGTGTTGTTGTGTCCCTGGGCAAGACACTTAACCCCGAGTTGCTCCCGGTAGGTCTGGATGGCGCCTTGCAAGGCAGGCTACCACTACCGGTGTATGAATGTGTGAATGAATGGGTGGATGGCTGGTATTGTAAAGCGCTTTGGGGCTCCTCACAGGGGGCTAGAAAGCGCTATATAAATAAGCTCCATTTACCATTTACCATTTAACATTACCCTGCACACCAAATAATGATGAGAAGGGGCGACCCGACACGTCAAGTATGTGACGCGAAGGGACCCTGACCCTTATCATCAATATATGACGAGTAGGGAGTGATAATCTGAAAGAGAAAGGAGGGGGCGGGGCGGGGTCTGTCTTTCCCCATCACTACTGCTCAGGGTGCTTCAGTGAGGCGGATACCTGCACAACCCTAACAGAGCCTTTGGTCCAGCCCCTTGGCAATCACTGAGCGGACCAGGCCACCGGGAAATGTCCCGGTGCTCCCAATGGACCGTCCGCCCCTCAGCACAATGCTCTGGTTGGTCGCCTTCCATCCATCAGCCAATCGTGTGTCGTGTACAATATTACGTTGAAAACCCATGAAGTGAGTCCGCGAAAGTTGAACCGCGAAGTATCGAGGGATTACTGTACGTTTGTTTTCTCCACGGACTAACGTTCGTGATGTCGTACGCAGTTACGAGCTCTGCTGGATGCCATGAATCTACAAAAACTGACGCCTTGTTTAAAATTGAGGCGAAGTTCTAGGTTTCCGCGGTAACGCTGTGGTCGTGACCGCTGTTTAGATGAGACCAAAACGTTGAATCCGCCGTGGTCGTCGTCCCAGGTCGCTTGCAGGCGCTGTGATTTTTGTATTTCAAGTTGAACGCAATAATTATTTCCAAAATGGCGAGTTTGTGCGTTTGGACCGATGTTAGCTCTCTGTTGCACGTAACTTTACGCTACGACTCTGAAGGAACACGTAGCGTCTCACTGGACAATATTTACAGACGCAACGGCTCTCTGCTCCTCGCCATCGTTACTGTTGATGATTCAAGCGTGCGACCACAGAAAAACTACTGACCGCAGCTGTCTGAAGTGCACACGAGTGACTTCACGTAAGTTGAGTTTCCATTAAAATCGAGTCAGGCATTTCTAAAAACCTGGTTTCAAAAGGTTTGGATGCCCGACAAAATGGACAGTTGATGTGTCTATGAACAGCCAAAACGCAACAGAAATGCTACGTTTTTGCCTAAAAACAGCGTAAACCGAACCTGGAGGAGTAACCAGAGAAGGTCTCATGGGGGGAAATCAGCCCTGCTTTCATTTTATTATGGGGGCTGTAATGTTTTTATTTTGTCAGAGTTGTTTTAAAGTGCGACTAAACCCAAAATTAACTTTTTTTAGCTGATAAACTCCCTAGAACGTGTTTAAAATGTTATCTAGCACTATGGCTGTGTTTATTCTCACATAATTGTGCATATCTGTGTAAATTGGCAATATTTGGCAATATTTGGTCTAAAAATGTGTTTACGGTAGTTCTATGGGTTGAACTGGTGGATTACACCTTAATTTTCTTATTTGTGCAAACGCTCATGTGTGACATGTCTGCTCATGTGTGATGTCACACAGGTGGTTCAAGCAGAGCCAATCCCCTGCAGAGATGAGAAGTGCATACCTTATATGGAAGTGCTGCATTTCACTCCTGACAAGCGGTTTTATTTTTCTTTTCATTTTTTTAGGCCTTTGGTTTTGGATGGAATGGGTGGAATGGATAAACACATCTACATGTTAGGTAGTCCCCGATTTACGAGCGCTCTGATCTGCGAGGTTCCAGACTTACGAGCTGCACATTTTTGGAAAAAACGAAAAAAATACTGAGTTTTCATGTGTTTTTTCACTTCAGTTAGCAAGTTAAGCATATAAACACACGTTTCCGATCATTTTTATGCACTCAAAAGTAGTTTTTAGATGAAAATAGAGTGTTTTTAGGTGCGCTAGCGAAAACCGTTCCAATTTACGAGCGGATTTCCGGATTTACGAGCGAAATGGCGGCCGTTCCAAATTACGAGATTTCCGGTTTACGAGCGCCTCGCTGTGACGGATCTCGCTCGTAAATCGGGGACTACCTGTATTCTTTGTTGTTGCTTGGTGTATGTTGTTGGCTAGAGGTTTAATTTGTTTTAGGTTGTTGCAGGTGGAGGCATGAACAAAAGCACAACTCTACCTCCACCCTTCCTTGTCTCTCGACACGCCCATTTTCAGGGAGATTTTGGAAGGAGGAGTTACCGTCTCAACCTGGGTTTAGTCTCACTTTAAATGCTCCAGTAACCTCACAGGAACAATACTGCCCTCTAGTGCTCTTTAGAAACTACCTTATTGAAATCCCATTATAAATGCCATTTTTTATCTTATATACTTCATATCATAAAATATTGCACTCTATTATGTAACGTGTTTTTATTTCACCTTGATATCTTTTACTTTTATTTTTAAATTAGCTGAATATGGGATGCTCCTCTTTACATCTGAGGGTGGTGTAAATCGAGGTGTGCCCAGGGCGGCTGGACGTCCGTCTCTCAATGCAAAAAACGGTTTTGGTTCTGAAGGGCAAAAACTACCTGCAGTAAAGCTTCGTGCAAAGAGCAGATCCTCGCGCTCATTACGGCAGACTCCTGCTGACTCGACCAAAGAAAAGACGTCAGCAACAGACTCGTGGAAGTTTGACCAAAGTGAAGCCTCGTTTTCGGCTTCGGCTAAAGTCTGGATGTTCCTCCCAAAATTCTCGACTTGGTTTTTTATTTATTTATTTTATTTTATACAAAAATCCCTTGGGGCATACTGAGGGGCAAAGGTTTTATCTTTTTTTTAAATTCTATTTCTTTAAATGCTGAAAATAAAATTGTTTGTCCATTAATAAAACTGAATAGTGGAGTTTTTCAAAATAAAGGTCCTGAAGGAGCTAAAATGTAAAAGTAGTTTTTGTTTCAGGCTAAGATAACTAAAAGAGTGACTTGTTTATTGTAGATAAACATATTGTGAAATAGTATTTTTAAGCAGTTGAGGCTGATTCACCACCACAAGGAGCACTAAATGTCATAGAGGATCCTTCTGAGGGTTAACAGGAGCCATAGCGTCTTCTGAACAGAACATCTACAGTTCAGAACAAACTGAGGATTTAGGAAACAGAGCAACTCTGCCTGGACTCAGACGGCCAGTGGTGAGGGGTTCAAGCAACAAGGACGTGGATAAGTTCATAAACAGTGACCCAAAAATAAATAAAAAAAGTTTTATGCAAAGGTGAGATTTAAAAGTCTCGACGCGTTCCTTGAATTTCAGGGAACGCTGGAGTTGTTTCAGCTGCCAAAATCACTTCCTGCTCGATTCCAATACGTGGTTTTGCTTGAGCTTACTGCCGTCTGTTGCAGGTGAGATATTGACTATTCACAAATCAAATTTTATACCCCGAGCTGAAGTCATTAAAATGCTAAAACGTGGGAATCACGTGAGAGTTCTGCAAAATTAAACGAGCGCTGGTTTGAACAGAAACCATTCTGTGAAACTAAACTCTGAGCGAAGAGGATTAAAAAACAAAAGTTAAGATTTTATGAAGAAACCATCTTAAGAGTTGTGACATTCAGTTACGTTTTATGGTTTTATTAAAATAAACAACCAGGAACAAACAGCTCTGCTGCAGTTTGACTCCTAAATCTGGTTTTACACAAAATTTGTTTTTAATCCCGACTGGCGAGCAGGATTTTAATCAGCGACAAACCAGTTCCAAAAGTTTCTGAAGTGAATCAAAACCCAGTTTTTTTATTTTTTTATTTAATATTAAATTTGAATTTTTCTTTAAAAGAAAACAACTAAAGTTTTGGTTCTCTACCAAATAAAAAGACGATCCTTCAAGGAACGCGTTTCACCTGCTGAGATTTTAATCAAGATGGCCGCCAGTCACATCTTGTGAGATGCATTAACGCTCAAAGTACGCTCAGCTACTACCACACCAAGGGTTAGCTCAACATCTGCACAACTGACTAAGTTATTACTATTTCTGTTTGCTAATGTTGATGGCAGCCATCTTGAAGAGGGTCGACTCCAAACATTAGTCACGCGCAAATGTCATCACTTCCAGAGTTTTGTTAATTAGCGGCGGGTGATAAAACTTTTTTAAAAACTTTGTACGAATAGTTAAGAATACACAACAAATGATAAAATGAAAATAAGAGTGAACAGAACAAAAATAAGTCAAGTCAAAATTAAATCAGGGATTTTAAAAGGTTAATGTTTTTGTTTGTTTGTTTGTTTGTTGTTTCATTGGTAAAAAGTAGAACTGAGTACAAATTAAGCTTAAAATAAGCTGTAAAACATTTTAATTTGTATTAATGAGTACAAACATTGCCGTTCGTTATTTATTTAACATTGTTTATTTTTTTATACGCGAGGCCGATGTTTTATTGTCCATCCGCACAAACATAAACATTCGCTTTTCCCCGCCCATAACTTCTGATATTCACACATCCGCTTTCGACACCATCGACCATGAGATCCTCATTGCTAGGTTGGAGCAGTGGGTGGGCATCTCAGGGTCAGCCCTGAACTGGTTCAGATCCTTTCTCTCCGACAGATCCTTTTGTGTTTCCATCAATGATTTTAGTTCTGCAGTGCAGATTTTAGTTCTCTTAAATGCGGTGTTCCGCAGGGGTCCATCCTGGGTCCTCTCTTATTCTCCTTATACCTGCTGCCACTTAGTGCTATTTTCCGGAAACACAACATACCTTTCCACTTCTACGCCGATGACTGTCAAATCTACTTCCCCCTAAGCCAAAATGGTACATGCTCTATTCAACCTCTGCTCGACTGTCTGGCTGACATCAGGGACTGGATGTCTTTAAATTTCTTAAGTTTCAACGATAAGAAGTCTGAAGCCATATTGTTCCTTCCCAATGACACAATCTTGAACCACTGCATCAACCTTTCTGCTCTACCCCTGTCTGAAAAACAAAAAGTCACAAATCTGGGAGTGATAATGGATCCTTCCATGAAACTCAACAGTCATGTAAACATGATCGTTAAATCCTGTTTTTTCCAGCTGAGGCGACTGTCTAAGCTGAAGCCCATATTATCAAAAAATAACCTGGAGACAGTAATTCACGCATTTATTACATCTAGGCTTGATTACTGCAATTCACTCCTGTTTGGTATCAGTCAGACCACCATTGCACGACTACAACTGGTCCAGAACGCAGCAGCCCGATTTTTAACTAGTACACGCAAAAGTGAGCACATTACACCAGTCTTGGCCTCCCTGCACTGGCTACTGGTTCATCATCAAATCCAGTTCAAAATTCTCCTGTATGTCTACAAATCACTGAACAGTCTCGCCCACGCCTATCTCTCTGATTTGATACACCCATATGTCCCACCACGTGCTTTGAGGTCAGAGGACCGGGTACTTTTAAGAGTTCCAGGGACTCGCCTTAAGCGCAGAGGTGACAGGACCTTCTCTGTAGCAGGACCAAGACTCTGGAACGAGTTACCGCTGCTCATCAAACAGGCCCCTCCCTCTCGGTTTTCAAATCCTGTAGCAGGTCTGAGGTCTAAATGTCCGTTTTGGTATAATTTTGAATTTACCCTTATATTTTCATCATAAAAACTATTTAACTTGCCTTATTTGGTATTATCTTTTTCAGCACAACCTCAGCTTCATGATTCTACAGTCTTTCATTTTGACAAAATGCATTATCACATTGGAGCAAAAATAACATTAAAAAAAATGAAATCCGTGTTAGTAAAATATTGATATGTTTACTATGAAATTCACAAAAATATTTAACAAACCATTCTGACAGCCTAAAATGAAAATTTCATTGGTATACTTTAAGAAGTTGTGTACAAACTTAGTAAAAAACAAATTAGTATACATTATTTTACATCATAAACTGGGCAATTTCCCATGCGTTTTTTTTACCACTACCGTATTTACACTATGTGTCAAAACAAGTATCTTCCTCACAAATTCTGTTTTTTTCCCCTTTCATTCTGACAAACACACCACAAACCTACTACAAAACTCTGCACACACACTAATGCACACTAATACATCAAAAAACCAAATAAAACAGCTAAAGACTGACCTGTAAACAGTGCTGGGTTTCTTCTCCCCCTCCCCCCATCAGGAGACAAGATGGAGGAAAAACGTTTCTGATTGGTTGTGAACAAATGTGTTGTGTTCATGGAAATCCGAAATATGAGATTCATTTTGAATTAATTTACTTTTTGGTAATAAATCATCAACTGATTGCTCTACACACGAGTAACATGCACCCAAAAATATGGTAACATTTATCTGTCATATTTCTGGTTGTATTTTGAAGTAAATACAAAACAAAATCAATATAAAAACATTACTTTTATAAAGTTTGGAGTCTCTGTCCAAAAGACATGAATGGAACACTTCACATGCGGTGTGTTGTTTAAAGGGGACCACATATAGGTCTTTAAAATTTTTATGTTACGTCTGTGTGCCAGTGGTGGGCATATGAACGCTCGAGAGCGCTAAAGCACTAATCCGCTTACAGTGGACCTAAACTTTTTGTCAGCGTTTTTGTGGTTTGACTAACTTTTATAATTCATAAGCAGATTTGTGCTATTTTTATTTAAAATGCAGTACCGCTAATAACTAATTATCTATCAGTAAAAACCAATAAACTTATTTAGAGGCTCTTATTCTGGCTCTGTTGCTGCTAGTTTTACCTTTTTCCCCACCGTAAAGAGCAGAGAGGAGGGAGGGTTGGAGGGGGAGCAGAGCGGAGAACAGACTCGGATCTACCATGTAGGTAAATGATGCCGTTGCCTGGGGATCCCAATCAGCATGGGGCCCCGGCCCCGCCGCGCCCCGGCCAGTCACCTACATCCCTAACATTGATCCTGCTTGTTAATGTACATTTAACATAAAAATAATTATAGTTACGATGAAAACGATCATTATTCATTCATTCATTCAACCTTTATTTATACAGGCTAGCCAATAAATACGCAATAAAATTAATTAAATACGCAATAAAAAAAAACGGTCGATTTCTTTATCCCCCTACTAAAAATGGACTATTCCATCTTGACATCTTCCGGGTCAGAGGTGAACTCAGGGGCTAATTCTGTGGCTAGCTGTTTGTGCTGGGTACTTGGATAAATCCGCAGAGAACCCCGCTGTTTCAAGCCAAATTAACGCGGCCGGAGGATTTTATTGTGTGTTTTGTGTCGACCATTCGACGGTGAGTCGTTAGTTTTATGTATTTTAGTTACTTTTCATTAAATCTGTTGACTACCTATAGAATCTTGACATCTTCCGGGTCAGAGGTGAACTGGACGCTAACTCTGTGTCCAGCTGGTTGTGCTGGGTTACTAATGGATAAATCCGCAGAGAACCCCGCTGTTTCAAGCCAAATTAACGTGGCCGGAGGATTTTATTGTGTGTTTTGTGTCGACCATTCGACGGTGAGTCGTTAGTTTTATG
This sequence comes from Garcialebias charrua, assembly GCA_038048925.1. NCBI lineage: Eukaryota > Metazoa > Chordata > Actinopteri > Cyprinodontiformes > Rivulidae > Garcialebias > Garcialebias charrua. The sequence continues at coordinate 24,587 of JBBPBX010025791.1, forward strand.
TATTTGGGTTACTTTTATGTATAAATGCGGTGGCGACACACCCGTGTATTTGAGATTTAAAAGTGGTTTTAGGGATTAAAAGATCATTCTATTTTTTGTTGATTTCGTGGCCGAATAGAATATATGTACGTAAAGTATTAAATAAATCCTTTGATTTTTGTAATTTCATCCTTTTAGGATCATTTTTGTTACTTTTCAGTTGGCAGTGTAGTGCAAATATTGCATAACGCTGCCGGCTATATATAAATATATATATATATATAATAATATATAAATATATAAATAGCGGATTAGATTAGCTTCCCCTAATTTTCATAAGACATTTGTGCTTTTGAAATTGTGGACCTAAAAAAATTAAAAACGTTTTAGAAATTGTGGAACTAATTTTTGGATTAGCACTGCCCAGCACTGCTGTGTGCTATCTTGACAATATTAATTCATTTTAATACACAAAATAATTCTTAGATAATCAATGATACCATTTTTAATTCTGCCATTTTTCAAAAAGGCGTTCAATTCAAGATCAACTGGACTTTATTTGTAACAGAAGACGTTTCGCTTCTCATCCGAAAAGCTTTATCAATTCAATGAACCAGACTGTGTGTGCGTGTGGATTTATAACAGGAGTCACGCACCATCATATGTAAATTGCAAGCTGAGGTAACACATACATGTAAATTGACAGATCACACCTTAACAGTAGGGAGTTCCCTTGAAGTCTCTGACAGCAGACACAACAACTGTATGTAAATTGACAAAAAACACCTCACAGCCCAACAACAGAGGTTTCTCAACAAACTTTGCTAGTCTAATTCACAGACAAGACACCTCTGCTCCCATCCGGTGTAAAACGTTTGTGAATCAGTCCCAAAACTGAGTTGTAAGTCTTGGAAAGTTGAAATCTCAGACCTCCTCCTCTGTTAAGAGAAGGTTTTTCTCTCTTAACATACAAAGCTTCCTTCACACCTCTCTCAAACCATCTGTGCTCTCGGTCCAAAATTTGCACATTTTCATCCTCAAATGAGTGTCCCTTGTCCGTGAGGTGGAGGTGAACAGCGGAGTTTTGTCCAGAGGTGGTGGCTCTCCTGTGTTGGGACATTCGTCTGTGAAGAGGCTGCTTCGTTTCTCCAATGTAACGTTCTGAGCAGACCTCGCTGCACTGGACTGCATACACCACACCACTCTGTTTGTGTGTGGGGGTTCTGTCCTTAGGGTGGACCAGCCTCTGTCTGAGAGTCCTGCTGGGTTTGAAATGTACTGGGATGTTGTGTTTGTTGAAAATCCTTCTGAAATTCTCTGAGACTCCAGCAACATAAGGAATGACAATGTTTTTCTGTCTGTTAGCATTTTTCTGTTGATTATTGTGCCATATCTGCCATTTTTAACTTTCGTTTTGAACGACCGGTTTCTGATACTGAGTTCTGAAGTCCACGCCCTTCAACGATCTGTTTACGCCCTCTGTAACAGCCAGTATCTGTAATGTGTTGTTGTTTTAAAATTAGCTCTTTTTTTATTACTCATTTGACTTACTGTTAGTGCTAGCTTAAGATAACTTACCGAAACCCGTCTGAGCGCGCCGCAATTTGCTGCTCCTTTTAGCATTAGACCACCCGAATCCGATGCTAATGTTAGCTTGTTCCTCTTCCGGTGTTCGCCAGCTCCGCTCGTTGCACGCGGCGATTTTGGGAGTTATCGCTGTTCCAGTCAAGACAACACAAAGTTCACCAAGTGTCTCCCGTAAATTAATCCGTAAGGAGAAGGTCCTCGCTGCTGCGAGGCTGCTGCGAGGCTGTACAGTTGAAGCTCCGCTCCATCGCGCCAGAAGAGGGTCCCGTTGCCGCCGGTCCCTACGCCGGGGGTCTGCTCGTTTAATTTTTGCCGGCTGCGCGTTGGGAGCGATCGCAAATACACTAAAAATTGAACTAAAACATAAAAATAACAATTATACTTTATTTATAAAGCCATTTAAAAAAAACACAGCTGCAACAAAGTGCTGTACACATGAAATTAAGAACATATAAACAAAAGATGAGATGAAATCATGAAAAACAACAGTCATGTGTTTAATACAGAAGTGGGTTGAGCCTAACCAGGGGTTGCTAGGTGAGGGGCTGGACTCAGGTTGTGGTGGGTTGTCCTCTCGCTTGTGACGTCACATGCGAGAGTATTTTAAAACAGAACGTATCTTATCACAGTAAAATAAATTTACTAGAGTAAATAAACCACTGGGTGCATTTTTTTGCCACTAGGACTGTTTTTTTATGAAGTACATACCCAAAGTTGAGTAAAAAAACCTTTAAAAAGTGAATTTTGAATATGTGGTCCCCTTTAAAGAGTCTATTTATAGGGGCGGCCGTGGCGTAGTGGTAATGGCAGTCGTCCCCCGATCGGAAGGTTGGCGGTTCGAATCCCGGTTCCCCACACCATGTGTTGTTGTGTCCTTGGGCAAGACACTTAACCCCGAGTTGCTCCCGGTAGGACTGGAAAGCACCTTGCATGGTAGTCTGCCGCTACCGGTGTATGAATGTGTGTAGCATTCAATGTGTGTAGCGCTTTGAGATTTTCACTAATGAAAAGCGCGTTAGAAATTGAATTCAATAATATTATTATTATTATTATAGTCATGACGTCATGCCCGCAAATATGCGGGCTTAGCAGAAAGTTTTAAAGACTCACTACTATTCTGTTGCTTTCAACACCAGCTGATCTGTGTTTGGTTGTTTTATTTATGATCTGCAATGATTTTATGTCTTTCGTTTTGTACTTCATTGTGTGTGTTGCCTGTTTGTTTGTTCAGCACTTTGGTTTGGCCTTGTTCCTGTTTAAAATGCTTTATAAATAAAATGGTATGGTATTCTCAAGGTAATTTGACGAAACTCCGCCCATAACTTCTGATTTGCTGAATTTGATGAAACTCTGCCCATAACTTCTGATACGCTCAAGAGAATTTGACAAAACTCTGCCCATAACTTCTGATATGCTCAAGATAATTTGACGAAACTCCGCCCATAACTTCTGATTTGATGAATTTGATGAAACTCTGCCCATAACTTCTGATTTGATGAATTTGATGAAACTCCGCCCATAACTTCTGATACGCTCAAGAGAATTTGACAAAACTCTGCCCATAACTTCTGATATGCTCAAGGTAATTTGATGAAACTCCGCCCATAACTTCTGATATGCTCAAGGTAATTTGATTAAACTTCACCCATAACTTCTGATATGCTCAAGATAATTTGATTAAACTCCACCCATAACTTCTGATATGCTCAAGGTAATTTGAGGAAACTCCACCCATAACTTCTGATTTGCTCAAGGTAATTTGATGAAACTCCGCCCATAACTTCTGATATGCGGAATTTGATGAAACTCCGTCCATAACTTCTGATATGCTGAAGATAATTTGATGAAACTCCGCCCATAACTTCTGATATGCTGAAGATAATTTGATGAAACTCCGCCCATAACTTCTGATATGCTGAAGATAATTTGATGAAACTCCGCCCATAACTTCTGATATGCCAAAGATAATTTGATGAAACTCTGCCCATAACTTCTGATATGCTCAAGATAATTTGATTAAACTCCACCCATAACTTCTGATATGCTCAAGGTAATTTGAGGAAACTCCACCCATAACTTCTGATTTGCTCAAGGTAATTTGATGAAACTCCGCCCATAACTTCTGATATGCGGAATTTGATGAAACTCCGTCCATAACTTCTGATATGCTGAAGATAATTTGATGAAACTCCGCCCATAACTTCTGATATGCTGAAGATAATTTGATGAAACTCCGCCCATAACTTCTGATATGCTGAAGATAATTTGATGAAACTCCGCCCATAACTTCTGATATGCCAAAGATAATTTGATGAAACTCTGCCCATAACTTCTGAAATGCTGAAGATAATTTGATGAAACTCTACCCATAATCTGATATGCTGAATTTGATGAAACTCCGCCCATAACTTCTGATACACTCAAGGTAATTTGATGAAACTCTGCCCATAAATTCTAATATGCTCAAAATAATTTGATGAAACTCCGCCCATAACTTTTGATACGCTCAAGGTAATTTGATGAAACTCGGCCCATAACTTCCGATACGCTCAAGATAATTTGATGAAACTCCGCCCATAACTTCTGATATGCTCAAGGTAATTTGATTAAACTCCGCTCATTACTTCCGATATGCTCAAGGTAATTTGATGAAACTCCGCCCATAACTTTTGATACGCTCAAGGTAATTTGATGAAACTCCGCCCATAACTTCTGATACGCTCAAGATAATTTGACAAAACTCCGCCCATAACTTGATATGCTCAAGATAATTTGATGAAACTCCGCCCATAAATTCTGATACGCTCAAGGTAATTTGATGAAACTCCGCCCATAACTTCTGATACACTGAAGTGAAATTGATTAAACTTCGTACACGTATGCGTCACCGCTACACCCGCTACACGTTTCCAAGGTCACCGATCAAGGTCAAAGTTAAGCACTTGGCTCGTTGCTGTATGATAAGTTTGTTGACGGGCGAGCGATGTGCCGTAAGCCGTAACGACTCGCAGAACGTTTCCAGAGCAGAAGAACGTGAAGGAACAAATGAGAATGAAATGTAAAAAAATATATCCAGACGAACTTGAAGGAGCGACAGACTGACGTCACAGACGTTTGTAGAAACGTCAGGTTTTGGACTTCCTGTTTGGTCTTTCACCTCGTTAGAGGAGGAACTGACTTGTCAGCTCACATTTCCCACAGGACAACTCCAGCGGGAGCGAACACTTCTCTAATGGTCTTAAAGGAACGTTGAGACGTCTTTCTCCTGCAGAGATGAGTCAGAGAGCAGCCGCTTCGTGGTTCCTGTCTGAAGAACGTGCAGATTGATCTCCACGACTGAGAAGAATGAGTCGTGTTGTTGAACAGCTGATATGGATCAAAGAATCGAGGAATGTTTTCTGTGCATTGAAATATTTCAACAGGTTTGGAAATATGTGTGTGTGTGTGTGTGTGTGTGTGTGTGGGGGGGGGGGGGCAACAAATAAGACAATCCAGTTGATGGTAAAGGTGCACGGAGTGAAGAACGAACATCATCTCCATAAGAACGTGATCATTTCTTTACTTGTCAAGACTCAGGTGAGTCCAGAGACGAGCTGCAGGTCCATCTCTGACCTCACTTCCTGTTTGTCCTCCATGGTGGATTCTATATATGATATCTATGGGATTCAGGCCTGCAGGGGGACACGGCTGCCCTCTAGTGGAGCGGACAGGAGCTGCACCACGTGGGGAGCCAGGCTGCAGGTTCCAGAGTGAACAAAGTTCATGCTCAATCATCCAGGTACCAAACCCAGTAATCCTAAATTGGGTCGACTGTCCAGATGACCCAACTGAGGATTACTGGGTTCCAGAGTTCTGATGAGGGAGGTCCAAAAGGAACGGGACACAAGCACATGTGGAGTAAAGAATATCCAACCTGTTCAGGTATCAGACAGTGACTGACTGAGGAAGTTTCAGGAAAGTTCTGTTCGATTAGAAAACATTAAAAAAGATCAAAGTTGTTCAACATTTATTCTCAGGTTTCAAATAAAAGATCAGAAGAACTTTAGTTTGTCATCAATCAACAAGCTTTGCTTTGATAAGACACAGGAAGTCCACAGAGACAGGAAGTCCACAGAGACAGGAAGTCCACAGAGACAGGAAGTCCACAGAGACAGAACAACCCCAGAGATGCAGGACGTCCACAGAGACAGGAAGTCCAGTCACACAAGACGTCCACAGTCTCCACTGATGTCCACAGCCAACATGGTCCCTTCAGCGTGCGTTGGTGTGTAGAGGTACGCAGCGTCGTCCTCGTAGATGATGGTGACCGTCTCCCCAGGACCCGACGCCGCTGCAGTCGTCTGATGATGCGCCTGAAGGACAAACAGATGAAAACATTTCAGAACTAAACCAGAACGAGAGACTGAGCGCTGCAGGCGGATGAGGACGCTAAAACAGAGTTATTTACGATAAAACAAAGATGCAGAATACAAGCTAAAAGCTAAAACAAAATGCTAGCTAAAAGCCACAAGAGCAAAAACTTTAGCTAGAAGCGAAAAGAAAAATGTTCAACGTAAAAAGTAGCAGAATAAAAGTAGCAAAAATAAACAAGGCAAAACATAACTAAAGCTTAAAGCAGCAAAAAGGTAGCTAAACATAGCAAAACACAAGCTAAAAGCTACAAAAAACATTTTGTTTTTTGCTAAACACCAAAAATAGATGGTCCTCTGANTTCACTCTCTCACTCACTCCTAGGAACATTTAAGAGTTACCAGTCAGCCTAACATGCATGTTTCTGGTCTGTGGGAAGAAACTGAAGTACCCAGAGAAAACCCATATATGCATGGAGAGAACATGCAAACTCCACCCAGAAAGGTCCCCGGATTTGATCCGGCAACCTTCTCGATGAGATGCTGCAGCTGCGCCACCATGCCACCCCCCTTGGAGAAAGATCATTCATGATAAATATTTTGTTTGTGAGGGATCTAATATTTATCAGTTCCAAATGGGTAGAGTTCCAAACAGTTTGCTGAGATCATGACCGAGCAAGTGGAGTTTTTCGGAGCTTAGCCCTGTTTATGGGTCCTAACGTGCCAGCAGTGGGGGAGTGGGCAGTTGGCATTGGTGACAACAGGCTGGAGCCAACAGTAGTAGTCCTTAGTGAGCCAGTTGTGAACGCCATCAGTGTTCGCTTCCTGGAACCGGAGTTTGAGGGTGCATTCACAGCAGCCCTGTTTAGTCCACTTTAATTGAACTCTAGTCCATTTGTCTAGAAAGTCTGGTTTGTTTGGGAATGTGTGAATGTGCAATCAAACTCTGATATGGACCAAAAAAGCAAACTCTGGTCCACTTAAAAACCTAGGTCTCGGTTCAGTTGAAGTGAACTCTGGCGTGGTTCGAATGCAGTGTGAATGCAAGCGAACCGGAGGCTGCTCCAAAAGCAGGAAGTGGACTACAACGCAGGACAAACAATTGTGCATTTCTCTTACCTCATACGAAGCCGTCAGCCGCCTTGTGTGAACAACAACATTCTCCATGGTCTACTGCCTCATCTTCCACTCATGCTGTCCATTGTTGAAAAATGACAATACAGAAATCCTAAAACCGCTAAAATTTGACACCACTCCATTTTTGTTTTTATTTCCAGATGAAGAAGAAGTGTCTTCTTCAGAGGTTTTTGTGTCATTTCCTTTAGTAGTTCTTGGTGCAGTGCCACCACAGGCAAGGTGGGAGCGAACAGGTTGGCTCAATTGACTCAGTGCAGTGTGAATGCAAACTGCACCAGCTGAAAGGTAAACAAATGTTCTGAATATTGGTCCCCAACCGAACCGAGTCTACCAGACTATCAGGAGTTAAAACACCCTGACATGAAGTTCTCCTCTCCTACCACGTCTCTGGTGGCGGCTCCTGGACTGCAGCGCAGCAAGAGAACACAGACAGGTAGGGACTGAGGCAATGTGGGGCGGCAGTGGCTTTGATTGTTTACCACAGCTGATTGAAAAGTTCTTCACAATTTCTCCAATATTTAAAAGGGCCTGGCAGTCATACATTAGTAGCATTGGCATAGTTCTGACTAAAGGCAAAAAGGAAGTTAGAAAAAACAGGATCACAAACAACTTGAGCAACAGAGGTGGACGCCGTTCCAGACACAACAGCGCCTTCTTGTCAGTGCCATATTTGATTGTTGTGTCAGTTTAGAACAACTGCCTACAACTGCCATGCTTGTTAGCAAAATATACCACGTGGCACTGGAGGAATTTCAATGAAACTTTCAGAAAATGATCATTGGGTGTGCATCCACAACCAGTTAACTTTCAGACTCCTTCCATTTCATAATGGCCAATACTGTGCTAAAAGTTGGTGTGATCGTTATTAATAATTTTTTTAAATAACCCGTGAGACTGTGCACAACATTATGCTCAGGGTTTGACCAAAACAGGTAACATCACCATTTCTCAACATAACATGAATAGTCTTAAACGCTGCCCTGATATTCATTCCTTTAAGGAGGTCTTTCATTACATGAGTCTTACAGAAAATAATACTTTGTGTGTGTGAAAAAGAAAATTAGCTTGCTTATATATTTGTACATTCTTGTTATCTCTAGATTTCTGAAAGTACAACCTTGGTTTCATTGGTACTTTGGTTAAATTTAGTTTCCACCTGAGATGGACCCCTGGGGCCTGTCCTCCTTGGCTTCAGCACCAATTTCACTGTGATTAACGCACAGCTTTGTCAACAGCCACTTGTCCAGTTCTCTTGGAAGAGAAAGCCTTAATAAACCCACCAGGGGAACTGGGGAAAAATGGGAACTGCTGAGAAAACAGGCGAGTGATAGATGAGCTGAAAAAGTTTGCTTCTATTCCAAACTTTTATGACAGTGTGTTTCCTGTATATTAATAACTGTCTTCTGTTCTTGTAAAGGTAATGCTCCCTAAGTCCAGTAAATCAGTGTTTAAATATTCATCACTGAGCTAAGATGGAAGTGAAAGCAGCAAAAAGTCAGAGTATTTCATGGATATTCTTAGCCAGCAATTATTCTCAGCATGTGAGTTTCTTACTTCAATATTCTCAGCTCTACTTGCACAATAAAGGTAGTCTGCTTTTTGACCATGTTATTCATTACATGCTGTTTTTTTCATCCAGTTAATTCCTGGAAAATATATTTAAAAAAATATTATATCTGTATATACAGGTACTTATATTTTTTTAAGTGGAACATGAATGGCATTGATCTTTTGAAAGATCTCCTGAAGCGTTCTTTCAGACTCATCTGTTTTGTAATTGGTTCGGTATGTTCGATCGTGTGAACTTCTTCACACCTGGGAGCTTTCTAGTTCAACCTGAGTTGTGTCTTTTATCCATTTGGCAGCAAATTAGACCAGAAGGTCCAAGTTCAGTGACTGGCTTTTCTTTAATTTCTCTCTTTAAGAAAGAAGGGAAGAAGTTCTTGCCCATATCTGTGTGTGTATGTGTTTGCATGAGTGCCATAACTCAGCCAGTCATACAGATATTGACCTAAATTGACCTTTTTGTGGTGTTATTGAATCATTCACAATTCATACTGTGAACATATCTCACAATAATCCAACAAAGTTAAGTCAGGTCCTCTGGTCAGTTTCGTTTTGTTGAAACGTTTCATCTTTCATCAAAAAGATTTCATCAGTCTGAGGAGCCACAACAAACTCAGCCTTATAAATAGTGCCTTACATAGTGGGTCAACCTAAGTAATGTTTTGAATCACTTTGGTCATGATTGCCTCAAAAGAGTCAGCGGGGGAGAGGGCACACTCCAGAAACCATCTTAGCGCCATCAAACTGGTTGACCCACTATAAGGCTGAGTTTGTTGTGGCTCCTCGGACTGATGAAGTCTTTTGGATGAAAGATGAAACGTTTCAACAAAAAGAAACCGTCCAGAGGACCTGACTTAATTTTGTTGGATTTATCTACCTGGATTATTGAGCATGAACTTTGATATCTCACAATAATGTTATTTTAAAAGGTTTAATCAAAACAGCTGTAAATCTGGATCTGGAGTTTCTCCGGATTGTCCTAACATCTTAGGATAAAAAACATGTTCATCATCTTTATCGATAATATATGAGTTCTAGATCTGGAGCTGGAAAGTACAGCTAATTGACTCAGAGGTTCCTGGTAAAAAACACTGTGCCCCAGTTTACAGGCACTGGTCTGTGTGCTGATGTTTGTGTGCTGATGTTTGTGTTTGAATACAGCATGATGTGCTGCTTAAGTAAGAGCACAGCAGAGTCATGTTACTCTGAGTGGGATTCTCCACTACTCAGAGTCAGCTTCACTCTGAAGTAGGGAAGTAGGGATGCACCAGTACAGCTTTTTTTCCAAACTGGGGACAAGAGCTGATACATAGCACCAATACAAATTCCATTACCCTTCTTTGAATTTTTAGAACCTCTAATTACAACTTTGATACATTTCTAACATGATTGGTAGAGAGTTGAACCCAGAATATAGACAGACATGGAGGAACTCGAGTGTAAAATAAAGAAAACTGATTTATTCAACAAAACACAAAAACAAAGGCTGCCATGGCAGCAAAGCTTACAGCAAGTAATCTTCACAAGGAGACACGGAGGAACAGACCATGACAGGCTGCGGAAAGCACAATCCACGAATGAGGGACAAACAGAATGAGACATTATTTAAAGACTAAACTACAGAGAGGGAATAATAAACACCTGGGGAGGACAATCAGGAGCAGGTGAGAGTGGGAGGAGCCAGCAACAAGAGGAGAGAAACACAGGAACAAACAGACTCAGTGAACTAAGCAAAAATAATCACAAGTGGACATAAACACCACAAAACACACAGATTATTTTCATTCATTCAACCTTTATTTAGTCAGGTAAATCTTATTGAACCTCATGGGCTCATTTACGAAAGCGACCTGCTAAAACTAAAGAACGATGAACAGCAATGGTAGAATTTCCTTAAACAATAAACAATAAACAAACAATAAACAATAGAAAACAAAAAAGAGAAAAAACAAAAGAAAGAAATACATTTTTTTTTAAACAAAGTATCAAAAAACGAGCAAAACATAAGGTAGACGTATAAAATCAAAGACAGGAACAAATCTGCATTGGTTTTTGCCAGGATTCCAACAGATTCTGAAAACCATTTAGAGAAGTCAAGGTCGAGAGCTTCAGATCTTTTTGTAAGATATTCCATGAAGCAGGAGCGGAGTAGGAGAAGGCCCTTTTTCCAAGTTCAGTCCTCACTGATGGAACACTGCAGGTAATCATGTCCTGAGAGCGCACACTGTAGCTGCACTCACGCAAAGACATGTAGGAGGAGATGTATGAGGGCAGCAGACCAAGAAGTGATTTAAAGATGAAAATGTACCAGTGGAAGAGTCTGCGTGAGGTTAATGATGTCCAGTTAACCAGTGAATACAGGGTGCAGTGGTGGGTACGATAATCACAGCCAGTTATGAATCTTAGTGCACCATGATAATAATAATAATAATTAATTCAATTTATAACGCACTTTTCATTACTGAAAATCTCAAAGTGCTACACATATATTGAATGCTACACACATTCATAAACCGGTGGAGGCAGACTACCATGCAAGGTGCTTTCCAGTCCTACCGGGAGCAACTCAGGGTTAAGTGTCTTGCCCAAGGACACAACGACACATGGTGCGGGTCCCGGGAGTCGAACCGCCAACTTTACGATCGGGAGACGACTGCCCTTACCACTACGCCACGGCCGCCCCAATAGATAGACAGCATCCAACATCCGCAGGGTGCTTGTAGGAGCATTCATGTAGAGAATGTCACCGTAATCAATGGAGGGAAGGAAAGTCACAGATACAAGGCGTTTCCTAACATTCAGTGTTAGACATGATCTGTTTCTGAAAAAGAAACCCAGTTTAACTTTCAGTTTCTTCACTAGGTTTTCCACGTGGAGTTTAAAAGAGAGATGTGAATCGATCAGGATACCCAGATATTTATAGGAATCAACAAACTCAATAGGGACACCATTTGAAGATAAAATCAGAGGAGGATCTGCTGGAACCGCCTTCCTATTTGAAAAAAACATCCCTTTTGTTTTATCAGCATTTAGGACAAGTTTGAGACGGAACAAATCTGACTGGATGATGTCAAAAGCGGATTGCAGTAACTGGAAAGCCTTAGCTACTGTTTTAGCTCGGCAGTAAACAACTGTATCATCAGCATAGAAATGTAAGGATGCATCAGGGATGCAGTGACCTACATTAGCTATGTAGATTGTAAAGAGAGTGGGTCCTAAAACTGAGCCTTGTGGTACACCATTTTTAACTGTTAAATAGCTGGAAGAAGTACCGTTATGTTGAACACATTGCCTCCGATTGGAAAGATAGTTAGAAAACCAACCGATGGTGTGATCAGAGAAACCGATTTCTGAGAGCTTATGACACAGGATGTTATGATCCACAGTGTCAAAAGCTTTAGACAGGTCTAAGAAAAGTGCAGCACAATAGTCCTTAGCATCCAATGCTTCAACAACATCATTCAGAACCTTCAGAGAAGCAGTTGTTGTGCTGTGTTTTTTCCTGAAACCAGATTGATGGAGAGGTAAGATGTTAAATGAGTCCAGATAATTTTTGATCTGAGAGTTTATCAGTTTTTCTAGAACCTTGGCTAAGATGCAGAGTTTAGAGATCGGTCGATAATTGTTCAGTGAGGTGGGGTCACCTCCCTTCAGCAAAGGAAGAACAAAGGCTGTTTTCCAAGCATCCGGAATGGTGTTTTGGCTTATGGATAGATTAAAGATGTGGGTCACAGGGACTGTGATGATATGAGCATTATGACAATGGTACTCCCCTCTCCCCACCCCAATAAATAAATACATTAAAAAAAAAACGGTTATTACCTTTCATGGTCTTCGCCACAGTAATTTTCAGTTCAACAAAAGTATTATGTGGATAATAATAATAATAATAATAATGAATTCAATTTATAACGCACTTTTCATTAGTGAAAATCTCAAAGTGCTACACACATTGAATGCTACACACATTCATACACCGGTAGCGGCAGACTACCATGCAAGGTGCTTTCCAGTCCTACCGGGAGCAACTCAGGGTTAAGTGTCTTGCCCAAGGACACAACGACACATGGTGTGGGGAACCGGGATTCGAACCGCCAACCTTCCGATCGGGGGACGACTGCCATTACCACTACGCCACGGCCGCCCTGGATCTAATAACACTGCTAAAAGCTGAAATATAAATTTTGTTAAGAAATCAACAAGGCAATAGGCAATGTCAATCATCTCTTTAAAAGACATTCAGCTCACATTGGCATGAGTGGAGAGACGGCGATAAAAGTTTTGGAACCATTAGCCCAGCTGATAAGAATCTTCATGATCGTATCCGCAGCTGTCACTTATTAAGCAAATTATTAATCAGCTTTTAAAGCTAATCAGTGGCATGTGGTGAAAGACTCTGGTGACCGCAGTCAATTTGTGCCACATCCACTCTCCATATTGTCATCAATACAATACAATACAATACAATACAACTTTATTTATAAAGCACTTTAAAACAACACCGTTGGCCAAAGTGCTGTACACCAACACAGACAAGCATACAACTATAAACTCAACAAATACCATAAAAGTGATGAATTACCAGATCAAACAGCAAACAGTAAAAACTATAAAAGAAAAACTTAAAAACCATAAAACCAACATTTCAAGCTGTGTTAAAAGCCAAAGAGAAAAAATGTGTCTTCAGAGCAGATTTGAAAACAGGAAGTGAGTCAGTTTGTCTGACACGCAGAGGCAGCTCGTTCCACAGTTTAGGGGCAGCGACTGAGAACGCTCGGTCACCTCTCAGCCTCCTGTTGGACTTTGGGACGACCAGCAGCAGCTGATCTGCTGACCTCAGAGAGCGTGAGGGAATGTACAGCTGGAGAAGGTCGGACAGATACTGTGGGGCGAGACCATGAAGACATTTGAATACAAACAAAAGAACCTTAAAATTAATCCGGAAACAAACTGGGAGCCAGTGTAGTGATTTTAAGACAGGGGTGATGTGTTCACATTTCCTGGTACCAGTTAAAAGGCGAGCAGCAGAATTCTGAACCAGTTGAAGTCGGGTCAGTAATGACTGGCTCAGACCAACGTAAAGTGAGTTGCAATAGTCCAGACGAGTTGTAATAAAAGCATGGATTAAAATCTCAAAATGACGTTGTGACAGAAATGGTTTCACCTTGGCCAGTTGTCTCAGGTGATAAAAGCTGGACTTGACCACAGATTTAATCTGAGCATCCAGTTTAAAATCACTGTCCAGCCTTACACCCAGGTTAGTTGCTGTCTCAGTCAGATGTTGTGTTAAAGGACCCAGATCAGCATGAACAGTGGAACCCTCACTGGGCTTAAATAACAGGACCTCAGTCTTTTTCTCGTTAAAATGTAAAAAGTTGTGCGACATCCATGCTCTGATTTCAGCCA
>JBBPBX010025792.1:7347-18001 GCA_038048925.1 Garcialebias charrua
TTCATAGGGGAGCAGCAAGAATCTTTAATCTTGCACAAATCTAGTATAATCCTTTTGTACATGATGGCTAAACAACTTTTTTTGCTTTTAATAAACTCTACAAAAGTCATGGGAATATATTGAAATAACATATATTTTTATTATGGCTTAAGATTATGGTGGTGGGGGTGGGGCGCAGAAGCTAGAGAAGTGCCTGTGATTGGAAAGTTGCTGGTTTGACTCCCCGGACCGATAACATCAAAATGTGGCTGGAAAAGGTGTCTCGACCCTCACCTCCATCACCCTGGGCCCTTGAGCAAGGCCCTTAACCCCCACCATCTATTCCCATAACAGGTCTCTCTTGCAAATGAGTCCTTGTGACCCAATGAGACTGCCTGTATAAATAAAGGTTTAAATTAAAATTTATAATAATACATAGTTGACATAAATAGAGAGATTTAATACAAACGTACATTACAGTATATTCAATTTGCAGCTTGTTTTAAAGGAATGCATATCACCCGCTGACTTTCATGCCAGAGTTTTAAACTACCGTAAACTCATCTTGTGTTGAAAAGGGACAATGTTGTAGCAGTTTTGGTCAAAACTTGCAAATGACATGATGCATGACACTGTGCCATCTCACGAGATGTTATCTGAGATGTGTTCTGTATAGGTCTAAGCTACCACTCCACAAAATGTAGCTTACAGTATTATCTTTTAAAAAAATATGAGTTACGGAAATGTTGTGTTTTCCAATGACATTTGGCTTTGGTGACCATTTTGAACTGGGGTGACTCTGAAAGTCGATCAGTTATAGATAAACACTCAGTGAGTGTTTTCTGAGGGTTTCAACAAAATCTGTTAAAGGGTTCATGAGAAACTTGGCTAACTATAGCATAATGGCAATGTTTTCAAAACACATTTTGTATCATAAGTTGCTGCTCAGAGCATGTATTTAGAATGACTCTCAGCTACCACCATACCAAATCTGAACAAAATATCAGCAAAATTGTCTAAATTATAAACCAATTTGTTGTCTTCTAATTAGCTGCGGGCGAGCAATAATTGTTTGGTTAATTTAGCTGGATGTTGCGCTGTTGTGCATTTCATGGATAAAAGTTATTTTCAGCATGAACTGTTTGCTTTAATTGCAGATGATAATAGAGACAAACATAAAATGAGTGCAAAATTGTAATTTTGAAAAAAATACATTTTCTTGCATTCAATTGCAATGTGTCCAAACAGTGTAAATAAATACCGTATTTTCCGGTGTATAGGTCGCACCTTTTTATCATTTTTTTCAAGGCCTGCGACCTATACTCAGGTGCGACCTATATATGGCTTTTTATCACTTTCGGCGAAACAAATTTTTAAATCCAGCTCATTTCACAATTACGTTCATTTATTAAGGAAAAGTTCAGCTCAGACACATATTTGCTATAATTTTTATCAAACAAATAATTGTTTTTAAGTGTTAATCTTCTTAAAAGCCTTGCTGTGCGCTCCTGTGGCAGACATTTGCAGCAGAGCTAAACGTAGGTGCGACCTATACACCAGTGCGACCTATCTAGGGATTTTTCCAATCTATTGGTGATAATTGGACAATGCGACCTATACACAGGTGCGACCTATACACCAGAAAATACTGTACATACGTTGCTACGTTTTAACTCCTAAACAATGGGATTAATATTGATTAATGATACTTCAAACATTTTCATAATAGGATTAGTATAAAATTGATATTGATTAAATTTACTGAAGCTTGAAAAGTTCCATTACCGAGGAGCTTTTCTATCCCACTTCACCCAATTTGAAGGCGGATTGTAATCAGTCCACCAGCAGAAAGGTGCTGAGGATAGCAATCAGAAACATTGTCAGTTTCCGGACCTTGTCTGTGGAAAAGGGGGCAAGATAATTTAAACGGAAGCTGGTAAAGTCAGAACAGGAACCAGGGTGGAAATTGAAAACAGGACTGGTAGTTAAGTGAGAAAAAGAACATTAAAAATGGCCAACCTTCTCATCAAAACAAATGTCAGAATTATCAGCATTTCCTGGGGTTAAAGCCTGATAAGGAGGGTTTGCGAATAAAATGCTAATAAGATAGTGAGAAGCGAGCGAGGCGGTTTATCAGAGGAGTCAGATTTGAGCCAGTCTCTTACACCTAGCTGAGCATGTGCTCACTCAATTTGCAAGGCTTCAGACAGGAAAGAGCCGAGTGGATTGACAGGAAGGTCTGGAAGAAAGTGAATAAAGAAGGTCAAAGGAGGTGGTGGGGCAAATATAGATTTTGTGTTGTCAGTTCACAAAAAGGGTGTCGGGTAGGAAGTGAGAGCGGGTTGGACAAGAGGGGGAAACGGATGGAAAGAAATGACCTGCTACTTTGTGAGGTGGTGATAGAAAGTAGATATTGAAGCGAAGTGTCTTGGAAGTTAAATGGTGCAAAAAAAACAACAACACTGTATCGAACATGCAGTAACAAGAGTGTGACAGAGCACTTTAATGGAAAAGTAACATGAGTCACTACAATTTCATCAATATCAGCTATCGGTTTTATACCACAAAAAGTCTACAGAATAAGAGCATTGATACTGCGATAGATAATGGGTGAAAGTCAATTAAATATTTTGTGCTGGTGTTGAAGTACAGTTCAATGGGTGAGTTTTAAATACTTTTTTTGTTGTTGTTCAAAATATTCTGGTCAAAAAAACGACAAAGCAAAATTTGGTTTGGACTCAAGAAATTCAATCAACATTTTTTAAATTTAAAAATATACAGTATACATTTTCCTTACATGAAACTAACTGCAAAACTGTAACTAAGCCTATTTTTATTTTACAGAAGAGAGCTATAAGAATTATTACAAGAAAACATTAAATGATAAATGGTAAATGGAGCTTATTTATATAGCGCTTTCCAGCCCCCTGTGAGGAGCCCCAAAGCGCTTTACAATACCAGCCATCCACCCATTCATTCACACAGTCATACACCGGTAGTGCCATCCATCAAATGTTTTGTTTTGCAAATTGAAGTTGCTGAAGTTTTATGATTTGGTTGACTATACTATTGTTTTATTATTGTACAAAGCTCAGAATTTCACATTACCCTCAAATATCCAAACGTTTTTTGTAAAAAGGACTAGTACTTAAAATCTCAAGGGAACAGATATTTTTGTTATGCCACAATATAGAACTACAGGTAGTTTAAAGAGTAGGTCTACTTTAGTACAGGGAATAGGACTATGGAATGGTTTGGAAACTGATATTAAAATTGCAAAGTCAATATATATATTTAATAAAATGATTAAAACAAAATTTCTGAACAAATATTCATAAATTGGTTTATATCCAAATTACTGTATATTGTATTGTGCGAGAAGTCATTTATTATCTTCTTTTTTTATATGTGATTGCTGTTTGAATTGATTGTTTGAATTAATTTTGTTTGAAGAAGGGGCAGATATAATAATATTTTTTCTTCTTCTGCCTCCTTTCATTTCAAGTATTGTTTTGTTTTTTAATGTGGTTTTGTATATAATTATCTTGTTTTTTTATTTTATTTGAAATGAATAAAAAAATAAAAAATAGATTTAATAAATTATTAATACCTATTGACAGCATGTACAGCACACCTAGCACTTTAAAAAGCCTTACTGAATGGATATAAAATATTTTTTAAAAATTCAATACACTTTATCTAACTTTACCATTTTATGTTGTTTTGTAGTACCATAGATTTAGCCTGGCCCTCGCCTTCCTGCACAGCTCCGCTCAATTCTCATTTCCCTTCACTGCACAGTCTGGGATTCCTCCCATAGACAACGATTTCTCCGGCCGATTTTTGACCGGACCAATCAGAGAGCAGAAGGCGGAGTTTTGAACGACGTCGACTGACGTCGTCATTCAAAATGGCTGCCGCCACGAAGGAATTTTCATCAAAACAAGGTAAAAAACTATTATTTCTCTGCTGATAAAAAATATATTTTTTAGCTGACGTTATATCAGAAGTGTTCCTGAGCAATCAGAGAGCAGAAGGCGGAGTTTTGAACGATGTCGACTGACGTCGTCATTCAAAATGGCTGCCGCCACGAAGGAATTTTCATCAAAACAAGGTAAAAAACTATTATTTCTCTGCTGATAAAAAATATATTTTTTAGCTGACGTTATATCAGAAGTGTTCCTGAGCTTAACAGTTCCTAAATCAATTCACGAAATGGTCAAATCTGCTGGATTTAAATAGTTTCGGTTTGACATTTTCCAAACAGCCTCGGGTGCGCTACGAAAATAAATGATAAAAAATCGAATTTTATCTCAAATGTTTTATCTAGGCCAACAGTCAGTAAATTAGAGCCATATAATTACACACTGGTGGCAGAAAAAATATCCACCGAGTGGTTTCTGAGCTATTTATCTGAATAGCCTGGACCTCGCCAGGCTAAACTAACAAAACTCCACCTTCTGTTCTCTGATTGGTCCATTCAAAAATCTCCAGGAGAAATCATTTTCAATGAGAGGAATGCCAGACCCTAGTCCAAAGCGAAGTGAAGGACAGGGTGTGGTTACAACCAGGCTACCATAGATTGGGTCAGTTGTAAGCTCTTAGTTTAACTCGGTTAAACTGTTTTTAAATTATTATTTCAAATATAAGCTAACGATACAATATGCAGCCTGGTACATACATTGCACTTATCTGGTCCCTATGGTGACTAGGCTGTATTATGAAGTACCATACTACCTCATATTAACTGTTATATATCTGGTGTGTACTAATAATTTATCAATTATTTACCAGGTATACACTGGGTATATACCAGGTAAAGTAAGTTTCTAGTAAGTCTCAAATAAGGGACCTGGATCATACCAGGTAAGGACAGGGTAAAAAGTTTATTTACATTACAATTCTGTACTCGTAGGTACCAGTTTCATTTGACGTTCATACCAAGTACATAAAAAGTAAGTATCAGTAAGTAATTGAAAGCTAAGAGATACGCACTAGGCACTTGCAATAGATGTACTTGGTAAATAACTGATACCTACAAGGGCCAGGCTGTGTTATGAAATTAACTGTTACCCTGTATTTACTTGGTACCTACATAACAATTACCTGGTCTGTGTAAAGTAAGTCCCTATATGGTTACCAGGTAAATACCAGGTGAGTATTTATCATACACAGGGTTGTAACATGTATTTCTGCCAAGTATTACTTTGGCCATGTTTATTATTAGTCTTATAGTTTCACTTTATTAGATGCATTCTCATTTTTTGTACCAGGAATCAAACAAAATATACAAATACTTGTGTATACAACATGTTTGTGCTACTGTATTGTTTTTGCACTATTAACAATTAATGTATATAACATTACACTCAAATAAATTTGACAATACCATTTGATAAAAAAAATAAAAAAATAAAATAAAACATTTAACCAGGACAAGTAGTTTTACCTTTACTTTTACCATTAAAAAAAATTAGTCGTTAAAAAATCTAAATGTATTAAAAGCTGTTGTATTTTAAGTGTATAATAACAATAAATGTAAATACAGCTTTTTAATAAATGACTATACAGTAGAGAATTACATTATGATTACTGCAAAATCAGGCTAATTAATGTGGAGGTTGCATAAAAGTCAGAATATTTCAACAGTTAGACATATTTCTGTGTTTAGCTTAAAAATTGCTTAAGAATTCTAATAGAGCAAATGCGTCTTTCTTACTTTAATGCTTCATTGGCAGCCTAATTGTAGACAACCATAGGGCACTTTATATTTAACATATGTCCTAGTTATACACATTAGTTCATTGCATACTGAACATATGTTTCAATCAGATGTTGTTGTTGCTCTGAGAGATAATGCAGATGTTGAGACTGAATACACTCAATTCATCCAATGTCGACACTAATTTAAACACTGCTTCCACTTGGCACGATGAAAGGCTCATCAATATGCAGGACCCTTATCGTTGAGCACTACGTCTCAAGGACATCACTAATATTGCAAAAGCACNTGGTCCACACTGCTCTCACCCACCTGGATCAGAAGGACTCATACGTGCGTCTGCTCTTTGTGGACTTCACATCTGCCTTCAACACCATGATCCCCCAAACTCTGATAGACAAACTATCCACACTTGGACTAAGCCCCTCCATTTGTAACTGGGTACTAGACTTCTTAACAAACAGACCACAGTCCGTGAAGATCCACAACTTCTCCTCCTCCACCATAACCCTCAGCACTGGCTCTCCCCAAGGATGTGTGCTGAGCCCTCTTCTGTTCACTCTGCTCACATATGATTGTACAGCCACACATCCAGGCTGTCATATTGTTAAGTTTGCAGATGATACAGCGGTGGTGGGATGCATCACAAACAATGATGAGTCCAGCTACAGACAGGAGGTGGAACACCTGGAGAGCTGGTGCAAAGAGAATAATCTTCACATGAATGTGAAGAAGACAAAGGAGATGATTGTGGACTTCAGAAGGAACAAACACACCCACGCCCCACTGAACATAGGTGGATCTGCGGTGGAGGTGGTCTCCAGCTACAAATACTTGGGTGTACACTTGAATGATAACCTCAGCTGGAGCAACAACACCACCAGCCTGATCAAGAAAGGTCATCAGAGACTCTACTTCCTCAGACGGCTGAGACGAGCTGGTCTGAGCAGCCCAGTCCTCACCTCCTTCTACAGGTGTGCAGTGGAGAGCATCCTGTGCTCCAGCATCAATGTGGCATGGAGGCTGCACAGTTGCAGAGAGGAAAGCTCTACAGAGAGTGGTGAAGGCTGCACAGAAGTCTGTTGGAGTCAGTCTCCCCACCATCACAGACATTTACACCTCCAGATGCAGGAAAAGAGCCACCTGCATCATGAAAGACCTCACTCACCCAGCACACTCACTCTTTGCCCCACTCCCCTCAGGACGGAGGTTGAGGAGCATCAAATGTAGAACCACTAGACTGAGGAACAGCTTCTACCCTGAGGCTGTTAGACTCATGAATAAATAAATAATAAGAATAAACACTGCAAAATATCACATCATGCTGATGCTGATCTGTTTTCTTGTTGCTGTGTTCATCTGTGACCATCTGCTCATACAGACTCATGTTCGTGCTGCTGTTTATAATGATGTTTTTCCACTACATTAGGGCTTAGTGTATTACTAGTTGATGTTTCTCTTAGTTAATTCTAGATGTTATTACTGTTTTTCTCTTGCATTTGTTGTTGGATGTAACTGGGACCCCGTGTACATAATCTCGTTTTCATCACATGTACCACATGCGGTGCAAATGACAATAAAGACTCTCTGACTCTCTGATTGATATATATATAAGCTTTGTGTGAAATATGTTTTTAAAATTCTCTCAGACTCATATTATAGTTGTTTAAATTCATCTAAATAATATATATGGTTGTTTCATTTTAACTTATGGCTAAAACTGACATTGCCTATTTGAGTTAGAATAAAGAGAAGGTAAAAGTTTGTCAGATTGCATCACTCAAAATGTTAAATCTAATGTTGCTTTAGCTTGGCTCATACAAGGAATACATTGTTGGGAATTTGTGTAAGACTCTCTTTTTTAATGTCTGCTGTCAGTCCTCAATATCATAAAGGACATGAAACTACAAAAATATGACAGGTAAAAGAAAAACTCAAATTGAAATGCTCTGATAAGATGTCGAGCCACCCTTATGAAGATATTTTCTCTTTTGATGTTCTGATTATTTCAGTGAAGTTAACAATATATCACATCAACTTCAAACTCCCCATTTTCTTTTAACTGGGTAACATCTTAAAACAGAGAAGCATCATCACCATAGATAGGTTTCCTCTTCTATTTACTGTGAATGGCACTGAGTTGATTTTAATACAATTGATCATTTTATTCAGTACACTCTAAAATGACTTTGAATTAACATCACCAATAAACATTTTCCAGTTAATGCTTTTGCTCAATATATCAATTATTGCTTAGCATTTTATTATCACCAACAACTGAAAGGTAAAGGTAGACTATAATGTTTTTGCCCTATTTTCTATGTGCCTTTTAGCTAAATTTGCCATAAACCTCTAAAAGGATAAATTGCTATGTGTTGTAATCATTGTATGTTCCTATACAATGGAAAAAATTAGTTCTCTGCATTCAACCCATCACACGTGAGATACAGTACACCCAGGTGGAGCAGTGGGCAGCTATGTAAGTGCCCGGGGAGCAATTAGGAGTTAGGTGTCTTGCTCAAAGACACTACGACATGTGGGCATGATGGTGAGTTAAACCTTCAACTTTCTGGTCTCAGGTCAGCTGTCCTACCTCTACACCATATCTTCCCCATCAATGAAATAGTAAAGAAACTGACAGAAAGCTATCACCATACACATTTTAAAATGGCTGCTACAGCCAAAAGCACAAAATGGAGCAATTTAGTCAGTCTACAGATAATGTGCTAGAATGTAGTGCAGTCGTTTCTTGTCATCACCAACACATTCTCTAAGTGCTGTTTATTGCACAAGGCTTTAGCCTAATTATTATTATTTTTGTTAATTGTTAGAGTCAACCCTGTTGACATTTAGCAAAAAACATAATTGAATAGAACAGATGTTACTGAAACTTTCAAAAAGTAATTACAAAATTTAAGCTTATTGTATTAACAAGCCCTTTGATTGTGTTACTTGTCTCTATTTCCATCTTCTACCTTTTATTTGTAGTTGGGTCTAGAAAAAAAAACTGTTATCCCTCTCCCTTGTCCCACTCTCCAGCAGAATGTCCTTTGGGGTCACATATTTCTTGGGAACCCCAAAGTGTTCCCAGGCCACTCCGATTCAACTGGACCAAACCCTATAAAGAGACAGGGTGCCACCTAGACCCACCTACCTGCATGGAGTACCATTAAGATTAAATGCTATGTAAGCCGTGTGTGGCAGATGAGAGAGTACCTGGCCTTCCTGATTTGTGGCAGCATAAATTAGCTCTACAGACATGGCATGTGTTAATTATGATAGAAAGAATAAAAATGTACCTGTATACCTACCTATACCTCATACAGCAAAAATATGGAAAAACAATACATGTACATGTATTGGTTCAAATCGTTTAAAATGAGCTCAGCCAATACAAGTGAACTGGAAACCAAGAGTAGTAGACAAGTTGGGATGATGTTGATCCATCCCATACTTTACTATGAAACAACATAAACACTTAATTCTGGAAGGAATAATTACAGTTGTGTGAAATGGTAAATGGTAAATGGACTGCACCTTTCTATCTTATCGAGATACTCAAAGCGCTTTACACTACAATCTGTGCATCATTTGCCCATTCATACAGCACTCTACTAGATGTGTACAAGAATAATTACAGTAGTGTGTACAGTAGAACCGAACCCCCAACTCTTGCATTGGAGGACGACTGCTCTAACCACTTAGCTACAGCCGCCCATATATTGTAAATAATTGGTTTCAACAGGATACTTTTAAACTTTAGCTTTGCATACAGCCCACAAGAATAATTCATTAATCAAATCTAAAATCAATATTCTTGCTATACAAACACGTTTATAATTAAGTCAGTCAAGAGTGCGCCGTTGTTGAGTACAGCTGTATTGAGTTGTGTTGCCAATTAAACCCCCACAGCTACAACATTTGGATGAACCTGAAATTTCACACCTCTGGGCATGTGTATCACAAATAAATAGGCTTACTCCAAAGGGAACATGTTACTGAAATCCAGTGGGGAAGTCATATATCCTGTGGCACGGTGTAATTGCAACAAATTTACATGAAATCAAATGTGAAAGGTTAGGAGTAACAAAAAAAAAAAAAGCAATTAGCTCTTTTCAGCCATTTTACACAAATCCCCTGGGAAATGGTAAACAAACAAAAAGGACAACTATTTTCTCCCACCAAGTCTCAGCCCATGCATATTTAAGGCTCAAAGGGAACGTGAGCACTTCATCGAGAATAGTCTCAACAGATTAGCACAGTTTACATCTTTTGCTCTCTGTGGTGGGATTTTTCTTCTCATTGTCACCCTCTCGAATCCACAAAAGGTCTGATTGTACACAAACATTCAGGACTGTAAAAATGTAGCCGTCCTGTTTCATCCTACTTATCTCTCTCAATATCCGCTATCGCTCTATTTAGCGATGCGCTGGGAAAACGCAGCAGCTTTCCAGTTTATCACCCACCATTAGT
Source organism: Garcialebias charrua (assembly GCA_038048925.1). NCBI lineage: Eukaryota > Metazoa > Chordata > Actinopteri > Cyprinodontiformes > Rivulidae > Garcialebias > Garcialebias charrua. The sequence goes on from JBBPBX010025792.1 coordinate 17,522, forward strand.
AGGAGCGCCCTGCGTTACAGCCGTGTCAGTGATGGATCAATAGAAAGCAGGGGAGTGTGAATTGGCCACAGAGAACTCCTTGATTCTTGCCATAAAATTTGGTTGATGTGGAGAGGTTAAAACTGTTCATGTTCTCACAAAAAAGTCCAGACAAGCATTAACCTGAGTTTACCACCTGCTGGCATATAGTGCTCACAATAAAAGTCAATAATACTTGTGTTACCTTTCTTTTTTTTTTTTGGAATTGTTAGTTATGTGGGGTTTTGACAACTCATTTGCCACTCTGAACATTATGCTGAGCTGCATGCTTTCAGTTTTTTTTTTCCTTTATTACATTGGGAACCTTCAGAAATATGTTTTTACAACAATTTTCTCCTGTTTCTTTTAGCTTCCCAATACATAAAATACCAGCATGTATATTTTGCTACTAGAAAGAAGTGGATAGCACTGTGCAGCTGCGTTTTGACAGGTAGAACATTT
>JBBPBX010025792.1:19078-38609 GCA_038048925.1 Garcialebias charrua
TGTCCTGAGTTTTTGCATAGTGGTACAAGAGTATGAAAATTTACACCAACTCTAAAACTAAAACTAAAACACTAAACATTTAATGAACATAATACTGTCCTGAGTTTTTGCATACTAGTACTGTATAGAAAAAGTATTTTAAAAAAAAGTATAACTATAAAATAAACTAAAGGTTCTAGCATTGACATTTGCAAAGTGGCAAAGCAGCATATGAGTTAATGTACACAGTATATGTAGGAAGTACATGTAATATATGTAGGAAGGACTTTTCCCAAGATTAACACGGTAAAAACAATTGTTTGTCTGCTGAAAATTGTAGCAAACCTGTGTCTTAGCTTAACCGTTCCTTAATAAATTCACGTAATGGTCAAATCTGCTGGATTAAAAAAAAATTGCTTTGAAAAAGTACAAGGAAAAACAACAAAGCTAACAGCGACACATTTACATCTACAGTATAAAACATTGAATTTTATCTCAAATATCTCCAACAGCTAACAGTTTGCAAATGTACATCTAGTGATTACTTTCTGTAAGTTTGAAAAAAAAATCTGCTGTGTGGTTTATGAGCTATTTGCTCAAATGTACAAGGGAAAATCAACTAAGCTAACCGCGACACATTTACGTCTATAAAACATCGAATTTGATCTCAAACATCTCATAAAGCTAATCAGTTGTAAATATCCATCTAGTGATTACGTTCTGTAAGTTTGATCAAAATCTGTCCTGTGGTTCTTGACCTATTTTGCTAACAAACACTGAGCTTGAGGCGTGTGAAGAAGGAGAAACAAACTGATCTGCAAGCAGTTGCCTTTAATCCTTCGAGCGTCAAAACCAGAAACAGAATGAATGAATGAACACACGAACACTTCTTCACCTGGTAAAACCTGGGGAGCACCTCGCTGGCTCCTCCTACTGGGTGAGAGAGATAAGGCCACATACCTCCCCAACACACCACACAGCCCCCCCCCCCGAACACCCAGAAGGGCAAATACAAAACATATCAGTCTCTCACAGGGGCCCTAATCAACCTGCCGAAGCGACTGCGTCGACTCGGGGGCGGAGAAACGGCTGGCACCCGTGCAGGAACAACATTTTGTGCCACAGGGGAAGGAACACAGTTGGGGGGAGAAAACGGAAGATGGGGTCGAGCAGGAGGGCGGCCGCGTCTAGGAACCTGAGCCGGCAACACCTCATCATCAGCCAACACATAGGCTGGCTTCAGGCGGTCCACTGTAACCAGCTCTCTACGCCCACCCATGTCTAAAACAAAACTTTTCGCGCCCCTTTCGAGCACCCGAAACGGCCCGTCATACGGAGGCTGGAGGGGCGAACGGTGGGCGTCACGTCGCACAAAAACGAAACGGGCAGACTGGAGTGCAGTGGGCACAAACGCCTGCGGGAAACAATGGTGCACAGGACCCGGAACCAAAAGGCCACTCTGCGAATAGGGGTCCACCGCTTCGGGGAACCGTGGAGCGGCAGCGTCTAACAAAAACTCCCCTGGGATTCGTACAGGCTGACCAAAAACCAACTCGGCTGATGAAGCGTTGAGGTCCTCCTTAGGAGCTGATCGCAACCCAAGCAGCACCCACGGCAAACGCTCCACCCAGCCAACGTCTGTTAGCGCAGCACGTAACGCCGCCTTAAGAGACCGATGGAAACGTTCAACCAACCCGTTAGCCTGAGGGTGGTAGGCGGTAGTGCGATGCACCTGCACCCCCAAGGAGCGCGCCATCTCGGACCAGAGCCCTGAAATAAACTGGGGACCTCTGTCTGAAGTGATGTCCGAGGGCACACCAAAACGGGCAACCCAAGTGGAGAGGAACGCACCAGCCACGTCGGAGGTAGTTGTGGAAGAAAGAGGAACGACCTCCGGCCACCTGGTTGTGCGGTCGACCACTGTAAGCAGGTGTGTGAAACCCCGTGATGGGGGCAGGGGACCAACTAAGTCCACATGCACGTGGTCAAAACGCTTGGCTGGAATGGGAAATGGTTCCAGTGGTGCCTTAGTGTGCCGGTGCACCTTGGCACGCTGACAAGCCACGCAAGCCGCTGCCCAACTCCTCACCTCTCTGCGTAAACCAGGCCACACAAAACGTGCGCTGACTAGTTTCACAGACGCGCGCACACCTGGGTGCGAGAGAGAGTGGACAGAGTCAAAAATGCGGCGGCGCCAACCTGATGGAACCACTGGGCGTGTCCGGCCTGTGGAAACGTCACACAGGATCAAAGGACCGCCCTCTCCCAATTTGACCTCCTCAAGCTTAAGCCCTGAAACGCCGGCACGAAGGGCAGTTATATCAGCGTCTCCCGGTTGGTCAGCGGCCATGGCAGAAAAATCTACCCCGAGGAGCACAGGACAAACGAGCACCCGTGACAGACAGTCTGCCACTGAGTTGGATTTTCCAGCTACATGGCGGACGTCCGTTGTAAACTCTGAAATGGCCGCCAAGTGCCGTTGCTGACGCGCTGACCAGGGCTCCGAAACTTTAGACATTGCAAACGTGAGTGGTTTGTGGTCCACATAAGCCGTAAACGAACGACCCTCCAGCAAAAAACGAAAATGCCGTGTAGCTAAGAATAGCGCCAACAACTCGCGGTCAAAAACGCTGTACTTGCGCTCGCAGTCCCGCAATTTACGGCTGAAAAATGCCAACGGCTGCCATGCGTCGCCAACGCGTTGCTCTACAACGGCCCCCACAGCTATATCTGAAGCATCAGTTGTCAACGCAATCGGGGCCTCTGAATCTGGATGGGCTAGGAGTGCCGCACTAGCTAACGCGGACTTAGCACCATCAAAAGCAGTGATCCGGTCCGGGGTCCAAACCACTGTGTCAGTCGCCTTCCTCGAGCGCAGGGCCTCGTAGAGAGGCTGCAGGAGATGGGCTGCATTGGGAATGAACCTGTTGTAAAAGTTCACCATGCCCAAAAACTCCTGCAACTTTTTAACCACCAGAGGACGTGGGAACTCTGCCACCGCCTGCACCTTGGCAGGCAATGGAACTGCACCCTGCGCGGAAATTCGATGACCTAAAAAATCGATCACCGGTAAACCAAACTGGCACTTAACCGGATTAATGATCAAGCCATGTGCATCCAAGCGCTGAAAAATTTCTTTCAGGTGCAACAGGTGCTCCTCGGTTGACGAGCTGGCCACCAAAATGTCGTCCAGATAGACAAACACAAAATCGAGGCCACGTAACACGGAGTCCATCAGCCTTTGAAAAGTCTGTGCTGCCCCCTTTAGTCCAAACGGCATGCGGAGGAACTCAAAAAGCCCAAAGGGGGTGATTACTGCAGTTTTAGGTACATCGCTGGACTGCACTGGGACTTGATGGTAGCCGCGCACCAGATCCACCTTAGAAAAAATGGAAGCACCCGACAACCGAACAGAAAAGTCCTGAATGTGCGGAATGGGGTAGCGATCAGGCGTCGTCACGTTATTTAAACGGCGAAAATCGCCACATGGGCGCCACGACCCGTCTGCTTTTGGTACCATGTGAAGGGGGGAGGCCCACGGGCTGTTAGAGCGTCTAACAATACCCAACCTCTCCATGGTACCAAACTCCTCTTTAGCGATGGCCAGTTTAACAGCGTCGAGGCGGCGTGCACGTGCGAAAACGGGCGGCCCCGTGGTAGGGATGAAATGCTCGACCCCGTGTTTAGTTTCTGAAGAGGAAAAAGCAGGTGTAGTTAAAGAGGGGAATTCTGCCAACAAACCTTGAAAAACATCTCCTGAAACTAAAACATTAGCATGAGTTAGCGGCCCAGCCCCCCCAGATACACATGGGAAAGTTGCAAAAGTTACAGCGTCAATAAGTCTGCGGTTAGCAACATCTACTAACAGTCCATGAGCACATAAAAAATCTGCACCGATAATAGGAACAGTCACTGAGGCAACAACAAAGTCCCACTCGAACTCACGACCATGGAAAGAAACTGTTGCCCGTCTAGTGCCAAAAGTTCCAATGGGAGAACCGTTAGCAGCAGTTAGCAGTGGGCCACTGCCTCGGCTTGCTAATTCAGGTCCAACAGGGTGGACTAAACTCTTCTGGGAGCCAGAGTCAACCAGAAAACGACGTCCTGACAGGGAGTCTGTGACAAAGAGCAGCTCACCTCGCTCGCCAGCGCCCACAGCTGCTACTGAGCGCCGGCTTCCTCGTTTCCCGACACCCATGCACATGGTGGGATGCAGCGCTTAGCTTTGTTTGCGAACCTCCGGTGGTAGAAACACAAAGAGCTCCCCCGCCGAGTTCGCGCGCCAACAGCTGAAACCGCCGCTGGCTCCTCCATCTCCACCGTCTGCTCCGGCTCCACCGATGTACTCTGCACCGCGAACCGTCTGGTAGCCAGCAGGACCCGGTCCGCCTCCTCCGCCAAACCCCGGTAATCACCGGTAGATAAACAAGGGGAGTTGGCCAAAGTAGCCCTCACTTGCGACGGAAGCTGGCGCAGGAAAATGTGAGGGAAAAGGAAACCCCCGTCGTCTGAACCAAGTAGCGACAGCATTTTGTCCATCATGTTCACAGCCGTGCCGTCACCCAAACCCGGCAGCGATAGCAGTTTATCAGCCCTCTCAGTTGAAGTCAAAGTGTACCTTCGAAGCAGAAACTCTTTGAGGGCGCCATATTTGTCCACGTGCGGCGGTGCGCGCAGCAGCGGCATGGCTTTGCGGGTTGACTGCATATCCAGAGCCGACACGACCAAGAAGTACCTGGTTTCATCTGCGTTCACGCCTCGGAGGCGAAAGAGTGCCTCGATGTGCTGGAACCACGAGACCGGGTCGCTCTGCCAGAACTCCGGGAGCTTAACACTCGCTGCGGGAGCAAAGTCTGCTTGGTTCGGCTGCAACAGCTGGGCAGACGTCGCGGCGGCAGGGTCCGACGAAGAAACAACATCCTCTTCTGATCTTGACATATTTCACGCGGGGCCACCACTGAGGCGTGTGAAGAAGGAGAAACAAACTGATCTGCAAGCAGTTGCCTTTAATCCTTCGAGCGTCAAAACCAGAAACAGAATGAATGAATGAACACACGAACACTTCTTCTTCTTCACCTGGTAAAACCTGGGGAGCTCCTCGCTGGCTCCTCCTACTGGGTGAGAGAGATAAGGCCACATACCTCCCCAACACATCACAAGCTAACAGGGAAGTAGCTAGTTCATACCTCCAGAGCAGGAGGCCGGGCTGCGACAGACTGAGTCCGTCCAGAGGAGGCTCTCGTCGGACACATGAGGTGGGAACGGTTGGAGTACCCTAAAGGTGGTACTGCACCCCTAGCGGACGAAAGTGGTACTGCACCATTTTTTGCCAAAATGGAAAAACGGTCATATCTGAGCCAAAAATTGGTCTAAAAATATGGGAAAAAATCCATAAACAAGTCTCACCTCTCTATAAGTCGCAGGGCATGCAAATTAGGCAAATGGTGCGACTTATAGTCCGGAAAATACGGTACCTTCTGGTTTGGCGTGTCAGCCATAGTACAGAGACTTCTGGTTGGTGTTTAAACTCTTACTCAGCTTGAAGCTAGCTTAACATTCAGGTTAACTCAGAAGTGGTGAGGAAATGCAGAGTGGAGACTGCTGTAATAACATTTATTTTGTCCCAGAGGCATCAAACACCATACTGTACATATAAGTGTGTGTCAACTTGCATCACAGCTAAGTGGAGCGTTCAGGCACACTTATGGCTGTCTTAATGCTGCATCGGCAAGGAGCCACACACTTGTTCACACAGGCAAGCATCATCTGCGTGCTCTTATTTACATGATACACACACACACGCACACGTGCATCCCACGTCACAATCACTGCTAAAGGGTAAAGATGATTCAGAGCAAGGGTTCAAACACTACACTGTACAGTTTTATTTAAAATCTGTTTGTGTTACATGATTTGAAAAAGTCTAGAGTCTTTTCTGCTTCCTTGGAGATCGAATGCAGAAATGTGGATTGTCATATTTTATTTAAATCTGCTAATGCTGCTTATTTCTGAGGTTTAGAGCAATGATTCTCAACTGGTGCGTTGCAGCAATTTGTTTTCAGTGGGATTGCCAACCTTTTTTTTTTCTACATGAACCCATGTTTCCCTAAAGAACACATTTCCTGTTCAACCTTTAAATTTTCAGCTGCTAATATTTGGAACCATCCATTTTCTTTACCCACTTCTTCCTTTCGAGTCATGGGGGTCACTGGTGCCCATGTCCAGCAGTCACAGTGTGAGTGGCGGGGGACACCCGGGACAGGTCTCCAGTCCGTCACAGGGACACACAAATGAGACAAACAACCATTCACACTCTCACTCACACCTAGAGACAATTTAGAGTTGCCAATCAGTCTAAAATGCATGTTTTTGGTCTGTGGGAGGAAACCAGGAGAAAATCCATGTATGCACGGAGAGAACATGCAAACTCCACCCAGAAAGGTCCCGGGCTGAGATTTGAGCCAGCAACCTTCGCGAGGGGGCAGCTCTATCAACGGCACCACCACCCTTGTTTGGAACCATTTACAACAAACTCCAAAACATACTTATTTTATTCCTTNATTCACACTCTCACTCACACCTAGAGACAATTTAGAGTTGCCAATCAGTCTAAAATGCATGTTTTTGGTCTGTGGGAGGAAACCAGGAGAAAATCCATGTATGCACGGAGAGAACATGCAAACTCCACCCAGAAAGGTCCCGGGCTGAGATTTGAGCCAGCAACCTTCGCGAGGGGGCAGCTCTATCAACGGCACCACCACCCTTGTTTGGAACCATTTACAACAAACTCCAAAACATACTTATTTTATTCCTTTTACATCTTTCAAAAGCTCTGAGACAGCATCACCTGACAACCATTGCACATGCTTTTAGCAATCTCGTCTTCATCTTCAGTTGTTACTTTCTTGCACCATGAACCTGTCCTAGCTTTTTGATTATGGTTTGTACAATTTGATGTTTGGCCGTCAGTTGTACACATACTGTTCTCCTATTATATAGCACTTTGGTATGTGCTGCCTCTTGGCTATAGGTCCATCCATCCATGCATCCATCATCTTTTTCCCACTTCTTCCTTTTTGTGTTGCAGGGGTCACTGGTGCCCATATCCATCTATCACTGTGCAATCATTGAAAATGAGAATTTGTTCTCAACTGAGTAACCTGGTAAAATGAAGGTCAAATAATTACATTTCTAACAGGCTGTGACATTCACAATCACAGTGTGAGGCAACACTTTTCATTAAGCCCCCCCCAAAAAAACTGATTCAAACTGATCTTATTTATGAAGAAATGCATATTTCAACAAACAGCAGCAAGTCAAGAACTACCAACAAAAACCAACACCTGAACAAATTAACTGATATGTAATTATATATATTTTTGTCAGTCTTGTTAGTACTGCAGTCAGCCACAAGGGATGCTCATTCTTTGTACTGTAGCTATAATTTCTGGTCCCGTTTCACATTTTATGTGCCTGATGGGTAGCATACAGTAGGTAAAACAGCTTAATCTGAGTAAAGCACCAGATTGGATTCGGTCAGACATTTACAGTTCTGTAAAAAAAAAAAAAATAATTTAAAAAATACGAGCTAATTCAAAATTTCAGCTTTTTTGTCAATGAAAGTAACAGAGAGAAACTGAATTTTCTTCATCCCTGGGGTTCTTCCTTGTGTTTTTCTCCCTGTGCTTTGTTATCAAAAGGTTTTAATTAGGTGGTGCATGTCTGAACAAAGTCAAATTTCTTTCAAGTCGTCGCATTTCTCCTTTTAACTCTTGTCATAATCAGGGCCACAGTTGGAGTTGTCACTTCACTGAATTTAGGACACAAATGAGGATGCTTATCTTAATCTTCTCAGAGGAAGAGTTAAAGTAGAGCAGAGTCTTTGACTGCACTGAAAATTGACCCAAAAAATCTATAACTCCAAAGTCACTTTTGTTACGTGATCTCTTTGTTTGGGAGAACAGAATTAAATGTTAACGTCTAAAACAAATTCTAAGTAACCCACGTCTCTTTGCAAACTTATCTCTTGACCAATAAGGATGAGCTGATGAGGACTAACATGAGCTGTGCTATAAGAAAAATACAATCCTCAATGCAAGTGTCTGTAGAGGGTACATCTCATGGCAGGATGTCCTTGCGTTAGGTCATCTTCTGTTATGTAATCTGACAGGAGCCTTCCTCCTGGAGCCCACTTATTCTTTTTCTGGAGTCTGCTTCTTTCAGCTCCTGAGTGGGACTGACAAGACACTGACTCTGCTGTTAATGCACCTCAGAGTGCTGACAGAAGCTGGAAGTGCTCCACTCAGGTGCAATTGCTCCCTACATGCTTCACCTGGAAAATTGAAGCTTTCGTATATGAAAATGTGACAGTGTGGTTGGCTGATGAGCAAAAAGCTAATCACAGAACAGTATGATGTTTATTGTGCTTCATCTGTGTTTAAACTTCCATTTACTAACAAAAAATAACTTTTTGTTTAGTCTTGTAAAATATCTTATAAACCACTGGATCAATGTTACTGAAACTTCCAGGAAATAATTGTTGTAAGAGCTTCTACAAATTCCGGTAGGACTGGAAAGCACCTTGCATGGTAGTCTGCCGCCACCGGTTTATGAATGTGTGTAGCATTCAATATATGTGTAGCACTTTGAGATTTTCAGTAATGAAAAGTGCGTTATAAATTGAATTAATTATTATTATTATTATTATTAAATGCAAAATCATAGGATTTTTGTCTAAAACCTTAGCATTAACTCAAAAAGGCGTTCAATGCATTAACTGTTGGAGTACGTCTGTTAACAAAATTGATCATAACCTACTGGATGGGTTTAATCAAACCTTCAGGGACAAATAAATAAAAAATAAATAAATGAACTAGAGGAATTGCATTTCCTGTGAAAATGCAGTGTGATTGCTTATTGCAGATGAACTTGCTGAAAAACAGCTAAAGTTAGCTTAAAAACATGCTGAAATGTAGCTGAAATGGAAGAACGACCCTAAGTTAGTAGAATGAAGCAGACAGAACACATACTTGCTGAATTTGTTTTAAGTAGAAATGAGCATAAAAATTAGGAAATTTGCTCAAATTAAAAAGCTTATATTAACTAAATGTAGCTGAAAAGGAACTAAAAAGACATAAAGATGCTTAAACTACCCGAAAGAAGCAGAAAGAGCTTAAATGAGCCCAAAATGTGGCGTTAGATGAAAATGGTTAAATTAGCATAAAAATGGCCCAATAGCAGCTGAAATAGCAGAAAAAGCTGAAACTTACAGAAGTAGGCTGAAAGGAGCTGAAATTAGCATAAAAAGTTAGAAGAAGCACAACAATGCAGTAGTTAGCAGAATGAATCTAAAAGGATCGCAAAACAGTTGAAAAAACAGCTGAAAGTAGCTGGAAAAAAAGTTAAAAATTGCCCAAGGAAGCTAAAAGAAGATGAGCCAGAACAAAATGCGAAAGGATCAGTAAAAGGTTAGATTAAAAAAAGGTAGCAGAAAATGCTAAATATTTCAAATACCTCAAATTGCATCAAAACCAAATGTCATAGCATCGTTGAACGAGCTGATCATTTTGATATGATTTGTTGAAATGGCAGAAAATTTGTGGAACAAGAAAGATGCCAAAAAACGTACAGAAGAAAAATGGATCACAATAGTGTGAATGCTTCATAAGCGTTCACACAATCACATTAGAAATACAAAAAACATTGTTGATTTTTGCCAAAATTAAGCTAAAATTTAATGTTTGAGTCATTCTCATCAATACTCCGAGTGTGACTTCTCACAATATTTTAGAAAATGTGCATGTCTGCTAACATTTGCACATTCCTCGTTGTATCCACACCAGAATTGATTCTGCTCTAAACACCAAAGTCTATACAAATTAATGTAAATTATGTACTCCTTTAGTGATATGGATAAATGTATTGTTGTTCAGTTTTGCATGGTGCACTGTAAAATTCTGAAAGACAAAGTTTATAATGTTTTATTTAGTTTTTTATGTTGTTCTGAAATGGGCACTATAACCTTGTCATTACTCAGTCTAAGGTAATATTAGTCTCAGACTCTGGTATGAGAGATGATGGTATAGATAGACCTAATGTTTTCATAGCATTGACATATCTTCAAATGTACAAAGGCCTACATTTAGAATAATTTTTGTACTAGTTGCCTTTTTGTTGTGCAATTAGATCCCACAAGCCATCTGTACTGACAACTGTGTGCATTTTATAACCCATCTCATCTTTAAACTGTCCCGCCATGACATTCCTGTGACCTACTTTTCATAGAAACCAGAGTTGCTGGAAATAGTACAGCTAATTATATTGACTTCCTTCAGTTGACAGCTTGTGGACCTTTCCTTTGTCCACCGAAACAAGTTTCAGACTTTCTAATGAACCGCAGATGGCCGTCTCTGCTCTCCATAACCTAGAATTTGTGCGTGAGGTGATTTGTAAAGTATAACTTTTATATCCCCTCCTGGCCCCCGCCATCCCTGGTTTTACAGTGCATTTGCAATGCGGCTCCTGCGGTCTGCAGAAATGCCAGTCACATCCCGCTTGTATTTGTTGACAACAAGACAGGTACACACTCATCAAAAAAAGAATGTGCATCCAGCTTTCATACGCTGCAGGAATCCTTCAAGTTGTGTCTCATAAACTGCTGAATCTGTTCAAACTGACGGGGCCCGGTTCATCTTGATAACAAACTGCAGGCCAAAAAGTGAAAGGTTGCGTTTGCATTAATATGAGACAGCCCAAGTAAACAGAGTAAAGCAGCACATTAGCCTTACCGTGTGAATCCTTATGAAGCATTCACACTATTGGGATCCATTTTTCTTCTGTATGTTTTCATACAGAACATTCATCTCGTTCCCAAATTTTGGTGCTATTTTCAACAAATCTTATATCAAAAACGATCAGCTCGTTCAGAAATGTGCTATTACTTTTGGTATTGGTGCAACTTTGGCTTTTTGAAATATTTAGCCTTTTTTGCCAAATTTTTCTCATAGGAAATTAATTGAGCTCATTTTACATACTTCAGATCTTTAGACCTGTTTACAACCTTTGACTGCTCCTTTCACATTTTGTTCTGGTTCAGCTTCCTTGTGCAAATTTAAGCCTTTAGTCATCTACTTTCTATATGAAATTGCTGAAGTTCTATGATTTGGTGGATTACTACATTTTACTAATTATGTTCAAGGCTCAGAACAACATACTACCACCACACATTCAAATATATTTTACCAAAAGGATTACGGTAGTTGTGGACATTTTTGTTAAACCGAAGTATCGAACCAGCTTGAGGGGTAGATCAACTTCTATAAAAGGCATAAGTTTATGGAATAGTTTGGACTGTGATATTAAAAATGAGAAATCATTAGAAAAAGATCAAGAATATTCTGTTAACAAGATATACAGGTAACCCCCGACCTACGACCCCATCGACCTGCGAACCACGGGACCTACGAACATATCATATTTAATAAAAATATGAAATTACTGTATTAAAAAAAAAAAATTTTTTTTTTTTTTTTTTTTTGTGTTTAAATGTTCTTAATTTCATGTGTACATCACTTTGTTGCAGCTCTGGTTGTTTTAAAGGCTTTATAAATAATAATTATGATAAAAAAGATCATTTCTGATCATTTTTGAGCAATTTTTGAGCAATCTTGGGCAACAGGAAGTAGGTCTTCAGTTTACACGGTCACAAATTAATGTAGAACACCGGACGCTATTTTAGGTTCAGTCACTGGGGTCTCCGGTCACAAATTAATGTAGAACACCGGACGCCATCTTAGGTTAGCTGCCGAGAGCCGGACGAAGACTGGTGACCAGGATGGCTTCATATGGATTAATTACTAGCTGGAAACGTCTCTGTGAACTTTGTGGATGTCTCAGGCAGCAGCGGATTTATCGCCGATCGTGCCAGGCCGCCGTGCGAACACCTCCGGCCGGCCTGGCTACACCTCCGGCCTGGCTAGCTCCAGAGCTAACACTGGAGCTAACACGGGAGCCGGCCTTTTGAACACTGGTGACCAGGATCGCATCATATGGATTAATTACTAGCTGGAATAGCTCTGTGGACGTCTCAGGCTGGAGCAGCGGCTGGAGCAGCAGCTGCAGATTGATCGCGCCGCCGCTCCAACACTAGCTCATGGCTTGGCTAGCAGAAGCTAGCCAGCTAGCTAACACAGGTCTGGAGCAGCTGCGGTGGCTTGCCGGCCCCCGCGCTGCTTGGCCCGAAAACAATCAACGCATGGCAACCTATGTCGGCTTTGACCATCTCAAAGTAAGAAAATATATTTTTATTTATTCTGTAAATGTGAATAGCAATGTTTAACATTACAGTACACTACTGTACATGCTTAAATGTGTGCGCGCGCTCCGTTAGCATGATAAATAAAGGTTGAATGAATGAATGAATGAATAATTTTTTTTTTTTAATATAATTTTCACCCCCTACCTACGAACGGATCGAGCTACGAACGGTTCTTAGGTCCCAAACTCGTTCGTAGGTCGGGGGTTCCCTGTATATGAGTTTGTAAATATCTATTAATTATAATGAGTAATGTGACTAATTATATGTTCTTTGCTATGCAATTTTATTTTCATTGCTTGATTCTGTTTGTTTAAAAATGATTTGTTAAGAAGGGGCAGATATGATAAGATATTATTCTTCTTCTGCTACCTTTTATTTTATATGTATTTTATTTATTTGAATTTGAAATGGTATTTGTGTTTTTTAATTATTATGAAATAAATAAACGTTTAAAACAAACAAAAAAAACTTTCAGCTAACTGCAGCTGCTTTTTAAGCCATTTTGTGCTCCTTCAATATTTTTTCTAACTACAGCATTTGGGCTTCTTTGAGCTTATTTCTGCAAGTTTCAGCTTTTTCTGCTATTTTAGCTACTATTTAGCTGTTTTATGCTAACTTCAGCTTATTCAGTTAATTGGTGCCGAGATGGTGTATAGGCAGAGCAGCCGGCTTGGGACCCGAAAGTTCCAGGTTTAATCCCCGGTCACTGTATACCTCGTGGTGTCTCTGGGCAGCACACCTCATCCCCAAAATACCCCCAAGGCAATAACTGCCCGCTGCACCACCCGGTGGTGGGTTAAATGCAGAGACTAATTTTGGCATTGTATGGAAACATACAGTGATGACATTGTGTGACATTACTGTTATTATTATTTTTACTTTTTTTTTTAACTCATTTCAACTTTTTTCAACCCGATTCAGTAAAACGTCCTCTCTCCACTTCCTTCTGGTAATTTAAGCTTCTTTCTGACTTTTCAGATAATTTCTGCCTTTTTTTTAAACTAATTTCAGCTTTTTTCCAGACAATACCCAGTTCATTTAGCTTTGTTTCTCCTAGTTTCAACTTTTTCTGCTCTTACAGCTAATTTTTTAATGCTAATGATAGCTTTTTTTGGCTAATTCCACTTCTTATTTTTTATGTTTTTCTTCTTTTTGTACATTTCAGTTCTTTCTGCTCCCTTCTAATAGCTTAAGCATCTTTTTGCCTTTTCAGTATACTCTTAGCTGATTTTTTTGGTGCTAATTTCTGCCTATTTAAACCTAATTCTGAAAAAAATGTGCTCTTTCTGCCTTTTTCTGCTAATTTATGTGTTATTCCATTTCAGCTACATTTCAGCATATTTTTTAAAAGTTACTTTTAGCTATTTTCTGTAAGTCTTCAGCAATGAGCATTCACACTGCATTTTCACAAGAAATGTAATTGTTCTAGATGCTGATGAGTTTAAAAATTATTATTAACAAATCTTTATTGAACAAATTGTTTTAAGCAGATCATTTAAGCGTCTTTCAAAACGCAGTGTCTATGATGCCTTGTATTTGTAATTCACCTTCATGAAGGGATTTATCGGATTCTGTTTGTTTTATTTGCTATTTTTATCAACCATCTGCAGTGCTACTTAAGAAGACTCGCTGTCTATATTTAAAATCAATAACTCATGACCACACCAATATCCTCCTGAGCAATATGAGTAATTTTTGGCGCTCATGTCAATATTGAGCTTTAAGCTGTCATAAACGCTCTCATCTTGTAGATCTGTTTGTTTTTAAGAACGGGCTTCGGTCAAAATGTATAATCATAGTCGTGGGTTTTCATTTTTATGATTTTTATTTTCCCTCAAAGTATTTCCCTGTTTCAGTTGAATACAGATGGTAAAATAGAAAATTAATTTTCAAGATGAATGCTGGTCCCACTTTAATCATGGGTCCCTACTTTGTGACCCACTTAATCTGTTTATTCGTGCGCTATTTCCAGCTGCTAATATGCATTTCATATTAAGATTTATGTGCCTGTTTCACCAATAAAAAACGCATAACTGCACATGAAATCACACAACTTTATTTTTATATATAATTTTGTTTTAACTTCCAAAATAAGAAGTGTGCTGTGATATTCTTAAACTTATTTTACTTCTATGGAGCATGATTGTGTCAATTTTAAATAAAAATCTGAGTATTTGTGATCTAGATTTTCTGACAGCAGTAATGAGCTTTGTGGAAATGTTCTTTCATCTTAAATTAATTTGAAGGAAATAAAGGATTTTTAGTTTTGTGGGAAATTATGAAAAACAATACCTGTTGTAAATAGCGCTTCAAATAAAGTTAATTTGGAAGAAATAGTTTAATCCAGTGGTGTATCTACGCAATATGCAGGCATACGGAGTACACCCACTAGAAAAGCTTAAGAATTTCAGTATACCCACTTAAAAGTGCCCAGTGATATGAAAATATCATTGGGCACGTGTTATTGATACAGTAAACGGCAGTTAAATGCTTCCTTAACACTCTGTCTGTATGTAGCCCTAGTTTATTACATTCGCTTATCCGATGCTTTATTGTATAATTATGTACTTATTACTTAATACTTGAAAATGTTTTGCTTTGATACTGTTTTATAAATTATATAACATGTTTTTAATACAACACCAACTGTTGTACAAAGTTTGTTGTTCATTTATTCAAATATAAGCATCAGGGAAATTTGGAAATGATCAATGTGCTTAAAAATCAAAACAAATTGACGATTACATTGTACTAACCAGTATACAGTACCCTCTACAAAACGTAGACTACACCACTGGTTTAATCTGTCCTGATCAATGAATTGATTATTAGTCTGAGCAGAGAAGATCAAAGTGAATATTCATGTTTGCTGAAGTGTCGTGTTCGTACAGCCTTAGAGAACCATCATCAGAGTTAAATTGAAAATTAAAGGCTAAGCAGCCAAAGCCACGCTGGAAACAACTTCCACCTCCAGCTGAAGTGAAACAGATCAACTGTGGGAGATCGGGGTGTAAAAGAACAGAACGTCTTCTGATTTTGAGCATGAGAGTAGATCAGTCACGCTTCAAACATGAACAGCAGTCAGTGGAAAGAGAAACATTCGAGCAGGAATTGATTCAAACACCAGCAAATTCTGGAAACAAACATCACAACATGTGTAAAATGGTTGATGGTGAAAGAAGATTGTTTCTGCAACAGGATAATACCCACAAACACACATCAGTGGGAAATTGTGGAGAGACATAACAAAGAGCAATGAAGCCAAGACAAGTTCCTCATGAGAAATAAAAACTATTCAGAAAGAAAATGCTGTGAATTTCCCAAGAGCGAGGTTTCAAAACCTCTTAGATGGGAATGAAAGTCATTTATATATTGTTGGGGGTGTTAAATGGGCTTCAATGGAGTAATGTTACTGCAGGCGGCTAAAACTTTTAGTCTAAATGCTTAAATACTTCAAAAACTAGTGTTCCTAATTCCTAAAATTACGTAACAAATTTAACTAAAGTTTTTTTTAAATTTTTTTTTATCGGGTTATCTTTTGCTCAGAGCAGGCAATTATCATACATACAATTTATCAAAGTCAAAAGTCAAAGTCAACTTTATTGTCAGAACTGCAATATGTACAGGACATACACAGGATTGAAATTGCGTTTCTCTCAGTCCCTCGGTGCAACAGTAACCATCTAAACACTAAACACTAAAACATTTAATAAACATAAGCATAAAATAGTAAAAGTGTAACACTGTCCTGAGTTTTTTCATAATAGTATAAAAGTATGAAAATTTACACCAACACTGAAACACCAAACACCCCTAAAACACCAAACACCCAATGAACATAAGCATAAAATGAAATAATAAAAGTGTAATACTGTCCTGAGTTTTTGCATAGTAGTATAAAAAGTATAAAAAGTATATCTATAAAATAAACTGAAGTTTCTAGCATTGACATTTGCAAAGAGTGGCACAGCAGCATATAAGTTAATGTACACAGTATATGTATGAGGTAGTTGATGTTGGTATAGAGGCAAAGTGGCATATGAAGTAAGGCACATAAGGCACATTTGGCATCCTTAGATAAGGCTAGTCAGAGAATGCTGTATATGTATCTGCAGTAGTGTAGATAAAAGTAGTGTAAATGTAAACAGTAGTAATAAATGTAAAGCAGTAGTAATAAATGTAATAATAAATGTAAACAGTATTAATAAATGTAAACAGTGAATGTAAACAGTAGTATGACTATAGGCAGTAATGTAGTACAAACATTAGTGCAAATATGAGAAGTAGTGCAAACTGAATGAGCACATGACCGAGAGTTTAGTGAATAACCCGTTTGATGACACAGAGTCCAGTGTTAAAATCTTTGTGTTGAGTGGTAATGTGTGAGAAAGTTTTTTGTGTTAAGGCAGTTCAAATGGGAGGGGAGGCAGAGCAGGCAGAGTGTTTAGCATTCTGACTGCCTGATGAACAGAGCTGTCTCTCAGTCTACTGGTTCGAGCCTGGAGACTCCTCAGTCTCCTCCCTGATGGCAGCAGTCTAAAGCGGCTGTGTAGTGGGTGTGTGGGATCACCTGCCATGCAGTGGGCTTTCCGAGTGAGGCGTTTGCTGTGTAAGTCCTGCAGTGAGGGCAAGGAGGTGCCGACGATCTTCTCAGCTGCTTTCACGATGCGCTGGAGGCTCTTGCGGCATGATGCAGTGCATGCACCAAACCACACAGTGATGCAGCTGGTCAGGACACTTTCTATGGCACCCCTGTAGAAGGTGCACATGATGGGGGTTGAAGCTCCAGCCCTTTTCAGCTTGCGGAGAAAGTAGAGGCGCTGGTGAGCCTTCTTGGCCAGTGCTGCAGTGTTCCTGCTCCAGGACAGGTCCTTTGAGACATGCACTCCCAGGAACTTGGTGCTGTCCACTCTCTCCAAAAAAAAAATATATATATATACTTTTTTTTGTTCTGTGAAAAATTGTCAGATATTTACTCATGTTAACTTTAAACCAGAGAGAGATCAAACAACAACCAGATTTTAGAAAACTGTCGTTGTCAAATGGATTTACTTTCATTATATTCTGGGTCAGACAAAAACACAACAGGCAATAATTTAAATGATATTTTGTAAATAAATAAATAAATACATAAAGAGACAAAACATTCATATTGTACTATTATTAGCTACAACAACAGAAACAAGAAAAGTTGTTGAAGCCAGGAAGTGATTGTTATAATAAAAACAAATAATAATGTTCAGTTTTGTATATTTTACAATAAATCCAAATTATGATTTTATGATTTTAATCTTCTGCACACTTTTTTTGTTTATAACTAGATAAACTGTTATTTTGTGTGACTATACCAAAATGATTGCTGAGTGATGAATGGTGTTGCTGAAATTAGCTGAAACAGCAGAAACATTATTTAAAGCTAAAAGAAGCAGATCACTAAATAAAAATGAAAGTAGCAAAAGTGATAGCTAACAGTGGCAAAATTGTTGCTAAAACTTAAAAATAAACCTCAAAATCCAGCTAAAAATAGTAAACCACCAGTTCTTAGCTAAAAGTAGCAAAATGTTTGTCAAAAGTATGAATGGTTAACTAGAAGCTAACGTTAGAAAAGGGCTGGCTAAAAGCTAAATATGGAAGAAGGGTAGCTTTAAGCAATGAAAACCTGAAAGTTATGCACCATAATTCATGTTCCCTGAAGGAAGGGAACGAGGTGCAACATACTTGCTATGGGAATTGCACCCCCGCACGATTACCTGAAGGAATATACTCACGCCTTTACGGCTAGGGCGTCACCGCCGCGCCAGAGGCCCCGCCCTCTGGGTACTTAAGCGGCTGACGCCCATCCATCTTTCTCCAAAATTGCACTTCACCGAGCTTTCAGCATTGAAAAGGGCCAGATATGTTGCACCTCGTTCCCTTCCTTCAGGGAACATGAGTTATGGTGCATAACTTTCAGTTCCCTTTCAGTCTGGTCTCTCGGTGCAACATACTTGCTATGGGAACGTAATCCATTCACACCCTTGAAATGCTCAGTAAAATGCATGCTAGAGTGAACGTTTGCCCTTGACCAGCAGGCATCTCAAGGCTACTTTCTACTGTGTGTTAGAAAGGACAGGCTGAGTGACGTCACACGCAGTAACATCCAAACTGTAATGCTAAGTGTTTAATGAGCTCCAGTTCACAGCAGTGCAGATGTCTGCAACTGGTACACCCTTGAACAATGACCAGGAAGTGGCCAAGCCCCAAGTGGAGTGAGTGTGCACTCCAGAGGGCACCTGTTGGCCTTTGCTACTGTATGCCCTCTTAATGGCCTCAGTCACCCAATGTGAGAGGCGTTGTTTTGATAGGGCCTTCCCGGTAGCAGGTGCTGCAAAGCAGACAAACAGTTGGTTTGTTTTTCTCCATTTGGCTGTTCTCTGCATGTAAGTGCGTAAAGCTCTCATGGGACAGAGAGCCTTCAGCCTTTCCTGTTCCTAAGTGAGGACGGAAGCAGGTGGAAAGGAGGAGAGATCAAAGTCTAGACTCCTGTGGTTCAAAGTCAAGACCTTGGGATTGTATGCGGGATTAGGCCTTAAGGTGACCTTTGACCCGTCAGGAGCGAATCTGGTACACATTGGATGTACAGACAATGCATGGAGGTCACCCACGCGTTTCGCATAGCAAAGTGCCAGGAGTAGAGCGGTTTTATAAGATAACAAATCTATCTTAACCTCGCTCAGTGGCTCGAATGGGGGGTCACAGAGAGCCCCCAAGACCAGGCCAAGATCCCAACCAGGGGTCAAAATCCTTTTGGGTTTCAAGTATCGCGAGATTACTCAGCTAGTCGGTCTTACCATTCTTTATTTACATGTAGCCTGGCTCCCTTATCAATGCTCTCAAAAATGATTTCTTTTTTTTTTTTAAGTTGTCTAAAAAAGATGCAGAATTTAAATGCAGTAAAATTATATGCGTTAATGGAAGTATTTTAGTTTCTAGCCCCCTAACTTGTCTTATTTTTTAATCTTTCTTTTATTTAATTTTTTCAATTCCTTTCCCTTTTTCATTATTTCCGTTAGTTATTTTCAAGAATTGAGTCTTTTCTTGAGCCTTTGCAATCAAGGTGAATTGTAGACATTAGTTGTGATTCTTGTATTGAATAATGTTTGAATTTGACATGTGAGTTTTGTCACAGTTTTCTTGTTATTAATGAAATTATAATGTACTGAGCCTGTGCTTAAATAATGTACATTTAACGCCCCA
>JBBPBX010025793.1:15749-30434 GCA_038048925.1 Garcialebias charrua
GGGCAAGATGGGATAGAAATAGGGCAGCCAGCCTGGGACCAGAAATTCCACAGGCTCAACTCCTCGCCATGTAGAGCTGCAATCGTCCATTTGGGCGATGGATTGCTGGACACCAGGAAATCTGCAGAAATGCGCAGCCACGTTGGACATGAGTTAAATTCGCACGTGACAAATTCATTCATTTCCTGAATGTTTCTGTCATGACTCAGCGGAGGATGAAGCGATCACTTGACTTTTGGCAAAAAAACAAAAGAAAAGTCCAGATCAGGGATGAAGAAGGGGAATTTAATACATTTGTGTCACATACAAAACAGTTTTGCATCGCTTTGCAATTATTTCAACGAGAACCTGCGCGGCCGCTGCGGGCTGGGACGGGGGGGGGCGTGGGTTAGGAGCGTGAGAAGTGAGAAGCTCTGTTTTTATTGGCTGGTTAACGGCGGGTCACTGTGGCTTTTTAGAAATGCTTTTGTAACACCTGGAGAAGCAAGGGGACTATAGTTTTTTTCAGAGATTACTTTGTCTAACATCAGTCTGTCAGGAGATAGTGACAGAGTGAAGAAATATGTTAAAAATATATTTTTAGAAAAGTTACAGACTACATTACAGAACTGCAGACTTTAGCTTTAACTGAACTTTTTAAAACTTTTTTTCAAACGACCAGTCAGCGCACAGTCAAATGACCACGTGCGGCTGGTGATTGTATGGCAAGCCATGTTGCCATATGATTGGTTCCTCAGCCACGTGCGTCCGCTGACACAATCAAAAGCCTGACCTGGCCCTCCCATCCAGCACATTATTATGGCCCGTCCCTTCAGGCCTGTGTTAGAAATGACAGCTCTACTACTGTACCATGCCCACATGTGGTGCCTTTGAGTTAGACACCCAACTCCCAACTGCTCCCCGAGCGCCCACTTAGCTGCCCGCTGCTCCACCTGGCTGCATCTCATGTATGATGGGTTAAATCAATGCAGAGCACAAATGTCACCATTGTATGGGAACATATGACAACATGTAGAACTTTCTTTTTTTCATTAAAAGAAACACTTCTTTCAGGCAGTATTTGCATATTAATTTTAGTTTGAGTCATGTCAGTGTGGTCATTTTGAAAGAAAAATTGTCATCATCAAGGCAGATCAATCAATATACAGTACGTATCAACTCGGGGCTCTTAATCAATTAGGAGATGTGATTGCAGACTGCTGGAGACCGACACCACCCTCTGAGCTGCGGATGCAGGGAGCAGATGTAAAATAGAAGCTGCCGTGCATTTTACTTTGAGAAAACAGAAGCACTTGACCCGAGCTCCAACATGCAACCTCTACTCAGCTGAGACACAACTGAAGCTGACCTCGTTTCAATTTTTATGTATGATTTACAGTTTCCTCATAGTTTTAGCCTCTGGGTTGAGTCTGTAAATTCCAGCAGAACACTCTTCTCAATTGGGCCTTGCAGTCGTATTATTTAAAGCTACACATCCGGTCGGTGTTTGACATTTGTGCTTTAAATATGCAGCTTTGGCTTTAGGCAGTTTATCTTACACACTTTCACTTACAACTCTTTTGGACGCGCAGTGACTTTCCTCTCGTTGGGAGTTGTGAGGAGGCGGGGCGACTTCTCCAAACCCTCCTCACGTTGCCAAATAGTACTTTACTGCGGGAAGAGCAAAGCTTTTAGGAGATGAGAGGGCCTCATGTGATTAACCTTGATTGTAACCAGCCCCACACACTCCGTCTGATAATATATGATGATGGCTTCGATCTACTTCCTCCTTGTTTTCGTGTTCTGGATGGGCGGGAGTCCTGGCCACTTCAGGCAAGCACAGAGAGCGCACTTTGAAACAGGTCTTTTCTTTTAATTGCACATTTTGGGATCATGATTTGTGCCAAGGAACTAAAACCATGTAGCTCTTTTAACAGGAATGCAAATACTCCAAGCTTTAGATGGGATGCAGATTACACTGAAAATGTATTTACAGTTATATTTATGTTATTTGTATGCCAAATATTTTTTAAATCAATTCAATTCAGTTTATTTATATATTACCAAGTCACAACAAAAGTCACCTCAGGGTGCTGAACAGAAATATTAATACATAAAAATAATAAGTTAACAGAAACATTCATATATAAAAAGTAAATTAATAACATTATTTATCAGAGGAGCAGACTGCTTTGAGTTTCACGTCATCACAGACTCTCATCTTGAGCAAGCATGAAGGCGACAGTGGAAAGGAAAATCTCCCTCACGAGGAAGAAACCTTTAGCAGAAACTGGCTCATGACAAGCGGTCATCTACTTCGGCCAGCCGGGTTTGAGAGGAACTGGAAGGAGGAACAGATACACAATGGCAGGTTGAGAATAACATGTTAAGATAGAAATAGTATCAAATGAAAACTATTCAGTTGTAACAATTCATTTTAAGAAATGTGGTCACTGTTCTCCATTAATCTTACCCCAAAAATACACTACACGCGGTCCGTGTCCGCTCCGCTCCGCAGGTCGCAGCTGAGCGAGTCCAAAGTCCACTGCCTCCGCTCAGCTCAGGTCCGCATGGATGCGCCGCTCCAAGACGCATGCGCGGGAATTGCAAGATCGCGCGATAAATCAAGTGATAAATAATGAAGTCAGAACAAAACAATTCATTCGGTGGAAGAAGGAGAACAACAGTAAAGGCTGCCTTGATCTTCTCTCGTAAATAAGCGACAGGACATGGTTTGAGCAACAGGAAGTGATGTTTACATTTCAGAATAAAATACTTTTTTATTTATTTATTTCTTGTATTGCGTTATTAGGTGTAGTCATAGTCATAAATATAATAGTTTAGTCATAGAATAGTCATAAATGATAGTTTGACAGCATTTTTGTACAAATAAATCCGTATAGAGCTAGGATTAGTCCGCCCGTGGTGATTTTATTTTGTAAATACGGAAGTTGTGCTCGTTCCTTTTCCTGTTGGTGCGACGTAATCTTCAAAAGTTGACTCCGGCACAGCTCCGTCATCCGGCAGAAATAGAAAAATTTCTAATTTTGACGGACTGCCGTCCGCTCGCCGCAGCTCACCGCCGCCGTGCGGAGCCAGTGTACTTTATCTCATTGATTATAATGGGTGCGTATTTGCTGCGGAGGTCGGACCGGAGCGGGGCGGAGCCGGAACGCGTGTGGTGTATTTTTGGGGTAAGTCTATAGCAGCATAACAAGTCAACCTTAACTATAGGATTTATCAAAACGGAAAGTTTTGAATCCCAGTCTTAAAACTGGACAATGTGTCAGCCTCACGGACAGAAACTGGAAGTTGGTTCCACAAGAGAGGAGCCTGATATCTGGAAGATCTTCCTCCCATTCTGCTTTTGGAAACTCTAGGAACCATGGGAAAACCTGCAGTCTGAGAGCAAAGTGCTCTGTTAGGAAAATATGGAACAATAATAGCTGTAATATAAGATGGAGCTAGGTTGTTGAGGGCTTTGTAGGTTAGAAGTAAGATTTTGAATTCAGTTCTGGACTTGACAGGAAGCCAATGGAGAAAAGCTGAAACTGGAGAGATATGACATCTCCTACTAACTCCAGTTAACACTCAGCATTTTGCATGAACTTTTTAAAGACGTTTTGGACACCCAGATAATAAACCATTGCAATAATACAGTCTAGACGTGGTAAATGCACAAACCAGTTTTTAAGGACTAAAGCACAAAAAAACATGTCATTTTTCACACTCAAAACTCTGTTTTCCCTCATATGAATAGCAAAATGTAATAAAATTGCCCCCAAATCTCTGCAGAATCAATCTCAGCGTAGAAAATGAGCTGGATATTTTTGCAGACCCGCTCTGTGCTCTCTATGAAAAGTTCTGCGTCGTTCGCACAAGTCCCACTTAAATCTGTATGGCAAAACCTCTGAGGGGGGGTCGGCGCCACTCCAGTCTAAAAACAGATATCAATAAATGTAAACAGCTCTGGCCTAGGGATGTCATTAAAAAGAATAGCGTGTCTAGACCTCATAAAACCTAAACATATTGTTATTTTGAAGCCGCCGGAGTCATCGCCTGTGAGCACTAAGATGACATCCATCAATTTAGGGTTTTATTGTAAAATGTAGATGGACTGCATCGGAGATGTAAATGATTTACTTAGCATAAAGTTTTGCTTGAACAGGCAGGGAGATAGCGTAGTTAGTGAGGGCAGGGGAGTAGGCGTGTGACAAAGATGGGATTGAAGCGAAAGCTGATTTCCTAAGCCCGAGAGAATCACAATCTGTGCATGAATAACTAGGCTGGACCTGAGCAACGTGGATTATTCTGCTTCAGATATCAGTAGACTTTAGGGCTGTCACATGGCGTACATGTGTAATAGGATTGTTGTACATGATTTCACTTTGTCACGTCTACCCAAATGTCACATCTTCTAAGGTTTGCGCTGATTGTTTCTCACTCTGTGCACAAATGACTGCTTGGTTCCCATTGGGCTTTTTCATATTTCACGTTCAGACCAATTTAACAGAATCTCTTCACATTTAAAGATCTTTTTTTGTTTTTTATTGAATTTCTAACTAGGGCTGAACAATTAATTTGCATTTGCAATAATATCGCAATATGATAAAATGAGATTTTCTAATCGCGAAGGCTGCAATTTGACTGGTCACGTGACACAAATCTTTATCAACACTTTAAAAAAAAACACCACAAAGTTACGATGGTTGCATGGCTAGAATGACAACAACCAGTGTTTGAACTTCAAACAGTAATTTTTTTTATATCAAATTTTTCACATGTATTTATTAACTGTCATGTGAAGTTCAGACAGTAGTTAGGAAGTTCACTTAACATGTTTACTATTATTTTTATGAAACAAGAAAAAATAGAAATGGTATTCTTATGAAACAAGAAAAAAATAGAAATGGTGAAAAGGCATTGATTTGTTTGCTTTATTGTAATCTCTGCTTTAAATAAATCTGACATTGTTTATTATAAAACAGATTCATTTATTGTTTCTGTTTGTTGAAAAATACTTGAGAAGATATTAAAAAAATAATCGCGTTTTAAATCGCAATTACAATTTATAGAAAAAAAAATTGCAATTAGATTATTTTCCAAAATTGTTCAGCCCTATTTCTAACCAAACAATGGCAAAATGAAGAACTTTGTAATGAAGACAGTAAAGAGCTCAGACAAATTGCTTTTATTCTATCCTGTCAGTGCAAATCAACAAAAAAACAGAGCGTGACAACAAGCCGAATAAATTAAATTAAACCGGATAACATTTCGGATTTGTCGGACGGTTTGTAAAAATTCAAAGTCAGGATTGTCGAAAAAAAAAAATGCGACGGCTTCAAAGTGCGGAGCATTTGCATTCAGTTGTGTATCGCTCTGACACGCTGGCCTCATCGTTCGGTAAATCTCATATCTGCATTTATTCAAATGTGTTTGAGCGCGGCGAAGGTTGACACTGCATAATCCATCAAAATGTTCCGTTTGAAGAAAGTGGCTGGAGTGATTTGAATCATCAGAAAGTAGCCTTGCTTCTGGCGACGTCGCAGATAATAGGGCGCAAAGTTTTACCCGCAGGAAGAAAATTTCAAGTCTTTGATACAAAAAACGTCGTTTTCTGACTCCGAAGTAAGACGGCAGCCTTTTTCCGCGTCTGATGTTTGTCTTTTTTTTCTGTGTTTTCGGCATCAAACGGCTGTAAATAATGCATCGTGTTCCACAGGCAGCGATGAACTAAAAAAAAGGAGGTTCAAGTCATTATTAGGAGGATCAAAAATTCTCCCTAAATGTGTTGCAGGAGTTTGATCTCCTCCCAAAAGCGTCACATACGGCTCTTTTTTATCAGCGCCTGCCGAGTGTTTGAACAAAACTAAAGGTTTGCTAATGAAACAACGTCAAGGTTCTGAAAAGAAAAAGACGCAAGTTGAATCTTCTGGTTTTTACTCAAAGCAACTTTTCCGTTCATGTTTGGGAAATAAGTGAAGTCCGATCTCAGAAAATATTTTATTCAAAATAACGTCAATGTTTACATTTAAGAAAATGATCAAAGCGAATTTGATTTAAAAAAAAATGAAATAGCGTAATGTGTATTGTATTAGTTAGAAATTTAGAAAGAGTTAGTCATTTTGTACTGTTGCTTGAAGATTATTATTGTTTAAACTGATTGTTTGAAAAAAGGGGCAGATATAATAAGATTTATTCTTCTTTCTGCTACCTTTCATTTTTTTATTTTTTGTACATTATCATTTATGGGATTGTCTTGTATTGTGTTTTTCTGTAAAAAAATGAACAAATTTAATAAACATAAACAAACATTTATTGATAACAAACACCACTTCCTCTGTCGTGCATTTCTAACGTCATACTAATGTACCCACTGTCCCTCCTCTGCCCCAAGGAGAACCTCAGCATAGGTGGTAAAATTAGACAGTGCAAAACTTTCTGACCCCACAATGAGCAACAACAACAAAAAAATTATACTCATTGGATCTGACTTACTTTTATCTTCTAGTAATAATAATATTGGTCTTTTTTGGACTTTTACCAGTTTTCTATTGACGAGTGTACACTGCATCAGAGGTGTTTCTGCTGCTGGAAGCCCTTCCTGACGTTATTTTTGTCTTTCTCTGGCATGTGGCATGCACTTCATACTTTTTTTTTCTTCAGTCCAGACTTGACGACTGTAACAGTCTGGCGTATTACCCAACATTCTCAGCTGCAGCGCAGATCCTGACAGGCACACACAGGCAGAACAACGTCTCACCTGTCGGCCTCGCATTGATTGTGTTACAATTAATGCTGAGGTGTTATTGTTTATTTTCACATTTTTTAATGGGCCATCACTTTCTTATCCCTCCAGCTAAAAGATCTGATCTGAGGTCAGCTGATGCTCTTGGAGGAGCAGATTATAGCACAGAGATTTTTATTTTTTTGTTGCTGTAGCTGCACATTAACTTTGAAACCACCTGCTTTTTCCTATCAGGAACTCACCAACACCAATGACCTCTGGAATTTACTAACAGTATTTGTTTTCATGTTGTGTGTGCTATCAAATTATTTCATGAAACACCGGATGGATTTTAATTACCGTATTTTCCAGCCTTTAAGTCGCTCCGCCCCATAAGTCGCTTTTGTCCAATTATGTCCAATAAATTGGAAAAATCCATAAACGTGTCGCACCTCCGTATACGTCGCATCTATTATGCGTCACCGCTGACGCGTCGCGTATGTTACGCGTCACCGCAAATGGCCACAGGAGCGTGCACGGTAGGACTTTAACAAGATCAACACTTAAAAACAATTATTTGTTTGCTGAAAATTATAGCAAAGATGTGTCTGAGCTGAACTTTTCCTTAATAAATGCACATAATTGTTAAATCGGCTGAATTTAAATTGTTTCGCTTCAACGTCTTCCAAACGGTCGCGCTTGCTGTGAAAATAAACTATAAATAAATTGAATTTTCACTCAAACATCTCCTAAAGCGAATACGTTGTAAATATCGATCCAGTGATCACTTTCTGTAAGTTTCATCAAAATCTGTCGTGTGGTTCATGAGCTATTTTGCTAACAAACACTATTTCATACCTCCAGAGAGCACGAGGACGTGCTGCGACAGAGTGAGTCTGAGCAGAGGAGGCGTCTGTCGGACACATGTGCTGGGAACGGTCTGACCCTAGCGGCCGAAAGTGGTACTGCTCCATTTTTTTCGGCAGAATGAATGGAAACGGTCATATCTCAGCCAAAAATTGGTCTAAAAATATGGGAAAAAATCCCTAAATATGTTGATTCGCCACATAAGTCGCAGGACACAAAATTAGTAAAAAATTTTTTAAAAACTGCGACTTATAGGCCGGAAAATACAGTAAACTTGCAGAGAGTAATCACTGAAAGTGCTTTTACAACTGTTTAACTTTTGGAGTCGACCTGATTCATAATGACTGAATTGGAACAAAACACTAAAATAACCATAACCCTGTCAGTTTTGAAGATAATGATACAGAATTAGTTGTGGTAGTAGCTGAAAGTCATTTCAACTTGTATTCAGAGCAGCAACAGATTGTGCAGGATTCTTCTTAGCAATTCACTTTTTAAGTGTCAACCCAGTCCGTCTGTTAGCAAAAATATTTAATGAACCAATGGATATATTTTATTGAAGATTTGTAAAATATAATCAATTGATATTTTTCTATAAATTATTAACTTTTGGAGCTAGCCTAACGCATGATGGCTGCCAGAGCCAAGTGATTTTAGAAAACACAAAAATGGCTACAACTCAGTGGGTGCCATGATTGTAGCTGAGAGACATTCACAACATGTACTCTATTTGTTTATGATTGTGAAAAATGTTTTCTTTACACTAACGCAGCATCTATTAAAATTAGTTGTGTTTGTCTGTTAGCAAAATATCGTACGAACCACTTGATAGATATGCATGCAATTTGCAGAAAGTAATCATTGTAAGTATATCTACAAATGTTAAACTTACGGAGTTAATTTACCTCAAGTTGGCCACCACAGCTAACATTTAATAGCTCACAGAAAAATGACTCAAACTCTGCCAGTTGTACATACATTAACCTAAAAATTGTTGTAGTAGTAGCTGAGAGTCATTATCATTGAATGTCATAAGCATAACATCTAATCTTTTCGCAAGAATTAGCACCAGCTATTATTTTCAAGATGGCTTCTGTTATTTTAAAGCATGAGACGATTTTAGCCTAAACCTTTAACATAGGGTGGCAGGTGATATGCATTTCTTAAACAAATTCTTGTAGTTTTTTTAAAATGTTGTGTTATTTGTATTGTGTGAATTTAAAATTGCAGCACTTTGATCAGTTCATGGTATTTTATATAGACAATGCAGTAAATGTGACTATGTGTGCACATCAAAGTTTGATCTAAATGCAACCCTTCAAAACATACCTTGCACATTTGTCATTTACTCCTCTTTCTTTTGATCATGTCCTCTCTATTTTATTAGTATTTTATTCCTGTGTAGATTATTCGGTTTGAAAGCTTGGAAACAGTTCAATTAAACGCAGCTCATTTCATGTATTGAATCTAGTTAGAAGGACGCTATCTCTGTATCTGCAGCACACAGAGATATCAATCATTCTCTGCTTTTGTTACAGGCTCATCTAAATGATTTAGTTAGCATAAAGCTTTGCTTGAATAGTCAAGTGGATATTGTAGTTAGCGTTAGTGGGGACGTCTGTTCGTGACATTGAAGCAAACGCTGATTCACGATCTGCGCATGAAGGAATGGGCTGGACTCGCACATCATGGATTATTCTGCCTCCCATATCAGCAGACTCAAGTGTTGTCAAATGAAACGTGCCAAAAGAAGCTCTTACTCGGTCAGAAAGTCCTGTTATATTACTATTTTCTTTCAGCTTTGTGCCGTACAATCAATCAAATATGTATTTTTTATTATTCTGTTTAAGTCCACTCCTCATGTGTTGCAGTAGAAAATGGTGCAGGGAAGAAGAGTGAGGAACAAAGATGTTCCAGAGGCTTCCTGTTCAATGACTACAGTCAAGGCCATGGTTCTGACCAACATATTAAGTGATGCTTACATTCATACGTAGATCTCACTTCTTGCGCGTGTGTGTAGGAGAGAGAGCAGGAAGCTGTTTCTTTTTAATTTTTGTTTTTTTATCCCTGTATCCAATCTCAAGGTTGCAATAGGGACGAGCGTGTGTAAAAAAAATAAAAATAAATAAAAAGAGCTAAGCAGCATTTTGCTGTGCTTTAGTTAAGGTCAGAGCTGGACTTTTAATCTGAGCCACACTTTAATGTCAGGTTTTGTAGATCACAACACAATTTAGCTGCAACTTTAGAGGCTTTGACACTGAAATAACAAGTCTCCCTCCCACGTACGTTTTTGTAAAAGAACACTGTGTATTCAATATGAACTCACACAAAGCAGAGAAAAGACCTAATTAAGCTTTATTTAAATATATATAAGTCAATATCTTGTCTTCTATGACACACAAAGGAAGACAAATCTACATGATTCAAATGTTTGACCTATTTAACAGGTATGCTTAATATATATATTGTATATTTGCAGATTATCATATCTTGAAGAGTTTTCTTTTATCATTCAACTTTAACCAGTTCACGGTGTCTGTCAGAAGTTGGAATGTAGTGGTCCTCAACAGATGGTGTCCTTACCTCTAATGTTAACTATTAAAACTGATAGACTTGTTGCAGTTCTGTTTTTATTTACCTACAAATATGGTGGTTTCATTTTTTTAAAGCAACCTGGAGCACTTTGATTTTGTCTCTGTTTAGTTTAGGAGATTTATACAACTATTAAGTCCAAAAAAAGTTAAGTTGGGTCCTCTGGACGATTTCTTAAAAAAATAAATAAAAAAATAAATTAAATAAAATAAACGTTTTGTCCTTCATCCAAAGGACTTCATCAGTATGAGGAGCCACAACAAATTCAGTCCCACATGCAGCACAATCTGGAGCCCGTCCTCTCCTCTGTTGACTCCTCTGAGGCAGCCATAGCCCAGTTTTCTTGTTATTTCTTTTTCAAATATGTGAACACTGGAGTGAGTACAAGGAGTAAAACATACTCACTTGACGCTGGATGCTTTGTTTATTTATATGAAGAACTGTCTGCATTATAGATTGTTTTAATTAAAAAAGATGAAGGATTTTTTCCCCTCTTTCCAAGAATCTGTCTTTTTCTTTAATAAATGTTAAAAATCATTATTTTTTCTTTTCTTTTTTTTTCTTTTATAATGTTCCTCCTACTGGCCACTAAAGCCCCCTTCAGCAAACCTAAATAACCACAGTTGTAGCAGGTTGTTGTGACTCCAGACACGTTTAATGTAGTGAACGAAAGCCTGAAAAGGGCTCTTGTAAAGGTTGCAGACCCCTGATTAGACTGTTTGAATCTTATTTATTTATTTATTTATTTTTAATGGTTTGTCCTTTATCCAAAGGACTTTGTCAGTCTGAGGAGCCACAACAAACTCAGTCCCACAAGCAGCACATTCAAATAATGGGCCAACCAGTTTTCTGGTGATAAAAAGGTTTCTGGAGCCCACCCTCTCCCCTGTTGACTCCTTTGACTTTTTTTTTTAACCCTTTATTTATACAGGTAGCCTCATTGAGTCATAAGAACTTGTTTTCAAGAGAGACCTGTTTTTGGGAGCAGATGGTGGGGGTTAGGGGCCTTACTCAAGGGCCCAGAGTGGGGCAAAGGAGGGTGGAGGCAGGTGTGGGTGTTTCAACTTTTCCACCCACATTTGGATGTTGTCAGTCTGGGGAGTTGAACCTGTGACTTTCCGATCACAGGTCCACCTTCGCTGACTTCTGCACCACCACCCCCAGCAACCAACGTTGATGTTTTGAACCACTTTGGCTATGGCTGCCTCGGAGGAGTCGACAGGGGAGAGTGCAGGCCCCAGGAACCATCTTATCATCATCAAACTGGTTGACCCACTATGTGGATGTGATGCTTGTGGGACTCAGTCTGTTGTGGCTCCTCGGACTGATGAAGTCCTTTGGATTATGGACAAAACGTCTCAAAAAAGAAAAGAAATCGCCCAGATGACCTAACTGAAGTTTATTTTTTTTACCTGGATAATTGAGCATGAACTTTGATGTTTTGAACTATTAGGTCATGTTTTATTGTTAATGTATAACAGAAATTTCCATTTTATTGAAGTTTTAAAGCCAATCCGCTCTCCTTAAAGCAGGGGTCCCCAAACTTTTTCCTGTGAGGGCCACATAACTTTTCCCTTCTCTGGTGGAGGGCCAGAGTCAGTTTGTCACAGGAAAAAGTGTGACGATTGCAGGAGTGCCTAAATGTAAAAATGTATTGTTTTCCAGAGAGCACAATCAAATAACCCTCTCTGGGTTCTTCACAGAACAAAAGTCAGGAGATAAATAATAACACTATTAATAAAATAAATAACAACACTATTAATAAAATAAAAAATAACACTATTAATAAAATAGATGAGTACAGATGAGACAGACAGACTTTTCTTTGCATTGAACAAAAAAAAATCGTTTGTCCACTGCAGCTTAAATATCCTGCATTCTGAATCTATTTTTCTCTTACCTATACAGTAAAAAAAAATCCGTAAAAAAACGGAAAATGTCCTGGTAATTTTCTGCCAGTACATTCTCCGTTTTTTCAGATATTTCCGTAAACCCTAAAACGGATTTTCCCCGTAATTTAACAGTTTTTTTAATGTATAATTTACATAAATTTCTGTTAATTTCTGTTGTTGGATGGGACCCTGTGTACATAATCTCGTTTTCAACACATGTACTACATGCGGTGCAAATGACAATAAATTCTCTCTGACTCTGACTCTGACTCTAATTTAGGGTGCCAGGTAAATGGAGTCCTCTTTTGCGCTTCTTCTCAAAGGTTCTTGTTCCCAGGGTGCTTTGCGCGAAAAAAAAAAATAAATAAATGGAGAAACCCCTGTAAAAAATGATAACGGAAAATTCCTTCACACTTCCACAGTACATTGACCTGTTTTTTTACGGATTTTTTTAAAACAGTGTAATCTTTTCGCCATTATTCCGTTCTGTCTTTGAGAGGGGCGGGTTTAGGATTTTTTTTTCTGGGGGTTGCCAGATAGGGGCACAGACCGCAGAAGGGTGGAACAGAATGTCACGTTTTGGATGTGTCAGCGTTTTCCCCCAAACGCTGACACAATAAATTAAATGTGGAACAATAGTTCAAAATAGTTCATAACTAAGGAACATTTTATTGCAAAAGTCCAACTTTATTATCAAATACAAATACACATATGAAAAAAATCTAAATGCTCTCTGGTATTGTTCTGGGGGCCGGACCAAATGTGGAGGCGGGCCGGATCCGGCACGCGGGCCGTAGTTTGGGGACCACTGCCTTAAAGGAATGTGCATCATCTGATGTCTTCTTTGCCACAGCTTACAACAAAACCCTGACAGAAACTGTTTGACCTCAAAGAACAAGTCTCACATGTGACCTTTCTAAATTTAAGCTCAGCACCTGTAAAAATGACCAGCATATGCATATAGGCATTTTTGAGCATTTGCTAGGGAATTACCTGTGACATCCATCTTTATTGAGGTTGACTCCAAAATGTTCCAATGCATGCTCAGTAGTTCAAGTTGAGTCAGATTCTCTGGACTTGTTCTTCAGGGAAGAACTAAACGGTTTTATTTACGATAATCGTTTTCACTCACCTATAAGATAAAGGTGACGTTTGCTATTTTCTAAATGCGGGTCAGCCTGTATACTTACAGGTTGGTGTGGAGGTGCAGAAGGAAACCTGAAAGTTTGATGACACACCGAGCCCTTCGTTGATGAGATGTTGAATGACAGATGGCGGGCCCTTAGGAAGTCGCCTGTCAGTCAAACATGTTGTAAACATGACATCATTAGGAGCATGTTGACACCTTGTGCACCATGTCATGTTTGAAATAATATATTCCGTGTAAACAAAAGATTTGCATATCGGCTGACATGCTTTGTCCGATCATTGTGCATAATTGTGTTTAATGATTTTCTAAATGCACCAGGATGTCAGACTAACCATCTCGTCATTTTTTTTTCTTCCTTTTGCCATGAATCTCTTCCGCATGTTCATCACATGTGGCGTCAGCTCTTGCACACTTTTGCAGCAAAACGTCTCACTCCTCAGCGTCACATTGGCAAGACACACATGCTTGGCTATCAGCCACCCACAACAGCGTAATTATGGAGTATTAAACCGTCACAATGACATATCAGAGGGAATATGCAAAATGCCAGCAGAGTTTTCTTGCTTTACGCTTGCGTCTTGTCAAAATGGCTTGAAAAATTGAGGTTTCTCTGCGGCTGGTTCTTAATTACGATTGGTATTTGCGAGAGCCATCAAGCGTTGCGTTTGAAGGTGACTCTGGGAGGCGTCACATCCGACTGCGGACACGGCGAAACAAAGCTTTCAGACAAGCTGTCTCCTCTCACCAAGCCTTTTAAATCATCATCACTTTAGCTGGCCGTGTGATAGTTCACATGATACATCACCTGTTAGAGCGGCAGCATGAACGCGGCCAGAGGAAAGGGACAATACGTCTGGCAGCGGGTCTTCGCTCGTTTCAGCAACCACAGTTGTCGGATGCTTCTGTTTCCTGTTATGAAGCCGTCGCTGTCGTTCTGTTGAGTCCAGCAACACTTGAACTCCCAGATTGATTTAAGGAGTTTTCTTCTTTTTGGATTTGTTTGTGTGAGTCGACTGTTTGATGGTTTCGATCATCTCGAAGAAGCTTGTTAGACCGGAGCCTCTGACAGTGGTGTGTTGTTCTGTTAATGCTCAGCTGTCTTTGCAGTCGCGGAGTAAACTCGCCATTAGTCACAGTTTGGCTAAAGGGAGATTTTGCTGGGGGTTTTGTGTTAGCCTCTCTGAGCCGTTGTTTTGATCAGGATGACTCTGGATTCACAAGGTTCCTTGGTGATGCAGTGCCACTGCTGGACAGGCTGGCTTCATAAGCAAATTGGCTTTTTTTGTCCCCCATTGCAGAGCGAAGGAGGGAATTGGAAGTACACTCTGTCCATCTTGTGACTTGAATAACAAAAAAACAAAAAAAAGCAACTTCCATTCTGGTGTGTGTGCAATTAGAAGAAAGGTCTCTATCAAAAATTGCATCGCCTTGTCAAAATCCAAGATGGCTTCTGCCATTCATATATATATATATATATA